>CAAKHG010050291.1:42386-76341 GCA_901007715.1 Dactylopterus volitans
AGTTATTATTTTAGGTTTCATTTGTATCTTCTGCTATTTGCCTGTTCAAGTCTAAACCTTGGCTCTCTGTCATGAAAATGTGCCCTCCAGTCTGCCCGTGTTTGCTCTGTATTGTGTTATCACATCACACACACACACACGTACACACACACACACGCATGCCCCATGTCAAACTATTATATAAACTTTTATATTACGCTCCAGTACTATTTTTCCATTGAACAACCAGTAAAAACTGCCATGGAGCAAATGTGCACTGAGCGTGATCACACTTATTTGAGGGTAAAATACACGTCATGGCTTTGTGTATGAAACAGGGACTCAGTCAGCCATTGTGTTTTTAAGTCTGACTGTTTGTCTGACTGTCTTTTGACTGCTTGCACGATTACCCCAAACAGGTTGAATTTCACAAACCTCAGTGGAGTGGTGGAAGATGGTCTGAGAAAGAAGCCATTAAAATTTGGCCCAGATGTGTTGGACAGAGCAAAAAGAAAGAAAAAAAAATCTTTTAATTGGCCATTGCAAAGCTCCTCTCTAGTCAATGAAAGTGAAATGCCCGGCCTCACCAGCTTGCGAATTATAGTACATATTTGAAGGGCCAATTTTATAGTCAGCAAAAATCTAAACTAATTATTTCTTTATTTATCATTTAGTAAATTTTAATTTTGACAACATACATTGACGAAATGCCAAATGATAGTAGAACGGGCTGCGTGCGTGTGTGTGTGTTCATGTTCATGTTTTTTTTTTTAATTGCTATGAGTGAGCAAAGCATAAACTGAACAGCCTCAGCATCACCAGGCAGAAAAACACGCTTTTCTATCGTTTTTCACAGTTTAGACTCCTGACCCGCTAGCGTTGGTAACGGCTTTTATGGAATTCCAAGCCATCTGGTAATCAGGGGTTCTATGCACTTGATGGATTTGTGACACAGGTCAAAAGTTCAGTTGATAAAGTGCTCCACCAAAAGAAATTCTCAGCCGAGCACTACAGTCATGGTTCATCAGGATGTTTACTCCTGTGCTTCTCTCAATTTGTGTGTCTTGAGCGATCGTGTTATGTGACTCCTCTCCATCCTCCGGTTTCAGCCTCTCCAGGACTGATGATTGCTCCTCCCGCCTGTCCCCTCTTGATTTGATTGTCAGCACAATCTCTGCAAAAGCTGGAGGATTAATATTTAAACTGCAAACCGTTTACGTCCAGCATACGTCTGTTCCCTTTCAGTGATCACTTTCCCATCTCACTGTCATATTGCACGACCAATCAGTGTCGCTTGATGCACAATATTAAATCGGGCTTTCAGTTTCCTGTGCAGACATTCCTTCAACGGCCAGCTAATCAAAAGATGCCACTGAAACTTTTTGGGATTTATGATTTCATCTGTGCCATTTTAAAAAAAGAATTCCAAGCAGGAGCAATGATCTCCAAATGGCTTGCAAGCCTCTAAGTGATATAAAAAATATATTTTGTGGCTCAGCATTATGTCGTCAGAGTATGAATAACGGCCGCTGTCCCAAATCAATCTCATAATTATGTCTTATAGCCTATCAAATGAAAGGAAAATTTCAATCTATTTGTTTAATGGTGGTATATTAATAAAAAATCTCATGCAGTGACATATCTGGTTTGAGCCTTTTTTTTTTAGGTCTACATTCATGTTGGCGTTATGAACCTGTACCGTTGTCGTGTGTAGTCTTAACGGCTCCGGTGTGCTTGAAAAAAAGTAGGTCAAAAGCCTCATGTGACCGCGTTTACTGGCAAACGTTCAAAATCTCTACAGTCCCTCTCAAAGAATCCCATTTCGATTGCAGTTATTAAAAAGAAAAGGCACGAGGAAGGAACAAACAGGGTTTAGTCACACGCCTTCACGCCTTCTTATTTCTTATCTGTTGCAGTGCGAAATTGTTGTGTTTATATGATCAGTGGCTTTTGAAAGTCACAAATACCGTCATGCACACGATTCCACTCTCGGAGTTGCAGACAAACATTTAACATGAAGCGAAGTGAAGCTGATGGAGCGCATTGAGGGATCAAAGTTTTCAGAGTTTTTGGAAATCAGCGCAGCAGCAACACGCAACTTACTCTGCCTTCGTACTCAAAAATTTAGTCCAATGCACATGGAAATAGAAATTACCCCCACAAAGGCATTAGTCATGTCATTTATCTGTATGGGAGTATGATGTCACCTGTTTACAAAGGAAATTAGGTTGAAGAGGTATTTAGCAAGATGGCGGCATGCAGTAGTGCTGCAGCGTCTTACCAGCAGCGGGAGCTGGGTTGCCTTATTTTGTTCCTTTTTATGTGCAACATCTTCTGGCAGTCAACAAATCCTGTAAAATTGCTGAGGAGGTGAGTTGGGCGCAAAATCTGGAATCAGCCGGACAAAAGCACACTTCCCAGCGAGGCCTTGCCAATCATTAGCTGGCGTTTTACTGTACATTCAAGGGTTAATGTCCAAGTTTTCATATCACACCACCTGTGAAGGCCTCCTCCACAGCGGCTGTTCTCATGGTAATCTCTCAAGGTGTTTAAAGCAATAGTGAGTGATGCAGCCTTTGTCTGCACTGATACACACAGGCGGCTGCTTCGCCCAGTACCAGACCCTTCGAGGGGGTCATGGCAGATCAAAGGTGCTGGTCACAGCCATTAGGCCCGGCAGCCCAGACCCGACATGAAAAGCTTGTTTTTGAAAAGGAGGGCAGAAGGAAAAAAACAACAGGGCCCTCTTCGTTTAAAAAGCAAGCAAACTGTGAAATAATTGAAAAGGTATGTCAATCAAGAGCAGGAGCACAGCGGGAACTCCAAGATTCCCAGGCTCTGCTCTGGTCGAGCACTGAGCCATGGAGGGCTGCTCAAGGGGGCAACCCAAGAAATTAAAGACCTGGGAAAGGGAAAAAAGAAGACAGGAGGAAAGGACCAGAAAAATCTCTTTTCCTCACTCTGTCTTTGCTCAGCCCTTCACTCTTTTCTGCTAAATCTGTGATGGAAGGAACCATTTTTCCACACTTTGTAGGCTCTATTCAAAACGCTTGGTCGTTAATAAGATCTTGTCTAGCTCTTCACCTCTCAGGTGAGTAACAAAGACTTATTGGGGGGGAGCAGCCATTGGAAGCACCTGCCCCCGCCAATGAAACCCTCATCTTAAAACCAGCACCTTCACCCTGTAGTCGCTCCCCCTCTTCCCCCATACCATGAATCTGACAAAAGGGAACCCCGTGAGAGTGTCTCTCTCTTTCCTTTCTGGCTTTTTTTCTTTTTTTTTTTTCTCTCCAAGGTCAGAAAAGGCTTGAATGATCTGAGGATGGGCTAACGTCCAAAAAATGGGGGATGGAAAGAAAAGAAAGCGTAAAAAAAAAGACTGGGTAAAAGACTTTTTCTGTGCTTTTAAAAATCTCATAGAGGAGAAATAAATGGCAAGTCCACAGTTGACTAGACACGTATAGTGCAGGATTTGCTTGTAATGGCAGCTTGAGCTTATTGACAGTCCCAGCCAAAACATGTCAAAGGTTAAGAGATCTTGCCAATTGCAAGTGGGAGGCCAAAAGTACCTTTTTCATGAGCTCAATGGGGCCATCAGTTGATACTTGCTCAGCAGAAATCAGCAAAGAAGCGACTTTCAGTTTCCAATGCAGCTCAAGAGCAAACAGCTAATTTGACTCCAACGTTTCTTCTTTTGATTTTATTCCAAAGGAGTCACACTTATCTTAGGTGAAAATAGCCCGCAATATCAAGATTGAAATAATAATTTAATACAAGGCGAAATGTTAGATTTCACAACTTGCACCCACTCTTATGGTTAAAAAAAACAAAATTATATATATATAATTATATATATATATGTGTGTGTGTGTGTGTGTGTGTGTGTGTGTGTGTATATATACATATATAAACATATATATGTATATATTTATATATACATATGGAAAAATGATTTAAGCAGTTAAAAAAAGCAAGTTGCTTCAAATACCGCCTGATTTCTCAGGCTTTGAGAACAATGGAGTGACTTTTCAAAGCGGGGACTGTGAGACGTATGGCTCTAACTGGTCTTTATGGATGTGTGGTCAAGCATCCCGGCCAAAGTGATTTGTCTAAACATGTGAAATCCCCACGTCATGTGTTCAGATCTTTTTATATCTTCTGGGTGTTATTTCGTGTATGAACGAAACCCGAGGAGACAATATTTTATTTCATTTAATAGGAATAAGGGATTTAGTTAGGATTACCAGAAAATAGCTTTGACCCAGTGCTTTTTGCTCAAAATTGTCTCTAATTGGTAACCATAACTTCAAACCCCCGGCTATTCAGGTCTTTTTTTACCACTAAAATAATGATTTTAATCGTCAGTCGGCTGGAATTAAACCTGCCATGTTTTACCAAAGGAAACGTGACATTTCACACCCAACTTTTTGCGATTCTTAGAAGTGACAAACATGCTTCCAACACACCTACTGTGCTTGGAACTCAAAGCAGCAAATAATGGCAATTACTGCTGGCACCACTTTCAGGCACCAGCGGTTTTCATTGGCCTGGACTAATCCCCCATAAATCCTTGCAGCGCTCCAATCACCAGCCGGGCCTCAGCTAATTGCTTATGAGTCGCTTGCACGCTCCAGGTGCCACCATAGCACACCCGGTGTTTGTAAACACAGCTCGTAAAGAGGAGGCCGCCATCAAAGTGTTAACGTCTCCTCGGAGGATCAGAGGCGGCGGAGGAATGATGGGGGCGCAGCTGGGCTGATACCTGGGCCGGACCGCCAGGCAGACCGCCCTCCTTCCCTCCCTGCAGCTGGAGCGAGGCTTCATTTACACGTCCCTGTCAGAGAAGAAAGACACTCAACAGGAGTTTGTGTTTGTTTACCTTCTCCTTCTGTTCCCTCCGTCCCATTGCTCTTTGTACTTCTTTGTGTCCGTCTCTGAAGTAGATGATCTCACTTGGTCGGCACGACCAATGATGTTCCCGAGCTAAAAAAAAAACACACACACACACGCGTGCACAAAAGAGATAGTTGAATGTTTGGAATGATGGAAGTAGCAGATGTGTGAAGCCCTTCAGATGCTCTCAGACCAGCAGCGGTAGTTGGATCATCCAGCAGAGAAGAGAGTCACTATTCTCATCTATTTAAAATTAGAGGTGGGGAGAAACTGATGCAGCATAAAAGCAGCAATATTATGCGTGCGACAGGCTTTTGCAGCATTGTTGGTCAGTCTGTGCTCGACAATCTCATTTTGCTGCAATAAAATGACTGAAAAGAGTGAAAAGAGTGAAAGGAAACGAGTGTTAGACAAAACAGATGCTGCCAAAGTTTTCCTTTGAGGATAATAATTTGCAGTAGATTACAGGAAATAAATCATAATAATGCTTTTTGTGGTACTTTGTTTCTAAACCTGGTCGTGTCCTGCTTGACACATATAGTGCAGAATTTGCTCGTAATGGCACCTTGAGATTAGACTATCACAAAATTGCAATGTTACCCCATTATCACTGAAAGGATTAGATTAGTAAAATGTAACACCTCAGCCTTTCATATGCACAAGTTAAGGTAGCCAAACAAGACAATTTGTGGATGAATCCCAAATGTGTCAAAATTTTGGATCATGCAACTGCTCTGTGCACAGTTGGGAAAGGAGGAAATAATAAGCTGGTCCTACATGATTGTCCCCAGAAATTACGCCACACACACACAGTCACCAGTTTAGCACAAGCAGGATGCAACTTACCATGACTCTGTAGGTGAACCACCTACAACGGTGCAATTTCAGGCTTCCTTTGTGACCACGAATCCCTTTCAATCCTATACCAAGATGAAAAATATAGAAATCCTGATGTAATCCACGAACACGTGAAATCGGGTCTGTATGCTAATTTCAGCTGTTCTCTTTCCAAGCCAAAATCTGACACTGTATGAATAAGTGTTGAAGTGGCAGGGCAGGTGGAGAAACACCTGCAGTATTCCTGGTGTATGCGTTTATTTTTCATTGGAGGACAGCCAGAGCCGGCGAGGCTGCCCAAGAACTGAGCCGCTGGTCAAGTCTCGGGGTCAGCCGGGTGGCTTGAAGTCTGCTTTTACGACTCCTTCATTTCCCTCGTCCTTCAGCACCTTGATCTGGCGCTCGTGTTTACAGCATCTTACCAAAACCAACAATGTTTTTCTGACAAGCACTCAGCAGTACCTGACCTTTGAAAAACACCATTACATGTTCTCTTTGCAGGGGTGTAGAATGAAGATTTCATGCACTGATCAGATAACAGGCCACATCAGGGTGCTTTTGTGGGCAAGTAGAGCCAAAAAAAAAAGTCACCAAAAGAGAGCTTTTTATCCAGTAATTAGCTCCCATTCAGGACCCTGTGATACGACCTCAGATCATCTCCAACACATCTCCCTGTCTTAGCCATGACAGTGGTTGTGCGCCCTTATTTTTGTATGCAGACAAAAAGCAGATCAAGGGTAAGCCACATGGGACTAGTTTGTAATCACTGCCCAGAGGAAACAATTAGCCCACAAGCTCGCCAGCTCATTCATGGGGTGATGAGAGTTAGAGAGGCTGCTTAAGTGGCCAGCAGCCACAGGTTTTGTATCCCTCAGTAAACATCACCATCATCATCATCACAGAGTGTCGCATCTGGAGTCAGGTGGCTTTTATAGTCGCCATTGGTGAGGTGGAGGTGTGTGTTATGAATTTACCCTGGCGGTAGTTCAGGATTAGCCCCGAGACTATGGCATTAAAATATTTGCCCCGTCGTTCCTTCTATGATCAAATTGAACCTGATGCTCTGAGCCTGACTGCTGTTCTCACGAAGGAAGCTGCCGCAGACTATGTGTGTGTCTGTCTTTTCTCTTGTCCTGTGCTCTCCGTCCTCAGAGCATATGGCCGTCTGCTAGACTAATCGCTAATGATAGAGTAGCTTTTGATGGGGGAAACTCCCGAAGCTAGATGCTTCTAACCTGGACTCCTGTTCTCTCTTTTATTTCCCAGGTCTGATGGAAATCCGATCTGTCAGTGTGGGAGTTGTTGCCATCAAATCTGTCAGCACTGGGCTGTACTTAGCTATGTCCAAGAAAGGCACACTCTTTGGGTCGGTGAGTATACAAGCTGGCAACATTGTCTCCGTAGGTCAAGCTGGGAGGGCTGTTAGGAGAAGGGGGGGTGTAAGGGTGAGGGATGTATATATGTATAGGGGTCCCAAATGAGTGCCTACCCAAACATGTTTGATTCTGGTATAGTTGAAGAACATCTCAGGCGTCCCCTGTAGGAAAGTCCAGCGAAAGGTCAGAGTGTTGCTATCAATCATGGCTGTACACCTGGCTGATGATACCTGCAGTTTGAGTTGGCTTGTTCTTCTGTCAAAATACATAGCAGAAACAAGGAACCCAACCAGCAATGACAAAGAGCCACCTGGGCTCCTTTAAAAGTGTTTGCGTGCCACCTAACAATTTGTGGTTCGCACAGCACAGCCTTCAAAAGTATTCTCCCCTTTGCGTGTTGAAATCAACCGCACCCCCAAGCTGAGGCGTGTGGCGCTTGGCGCACGCATGTGCATCTCAGAAAGAGCAGAAATCGGAGACAAGCAATCAGGCAGCCAGCAGATAAGAAGCTGCCTCCGACCAGCTACACAGGAAACAACATGCAAGACACGAGTGGGAATCATCCATATTGACAAAAAGGCAGTGGAATCATGCTTGTGGCGTCCCGATGTTATCACAGACGGGGGCCTCTTTACAGCAGCATGATAGGGATCTGCAGAAGAGAATGCGGCACAATTTCTTATCGCCGCAGTATCTCTCGAGACTAAAAGATAAGAAGCGGCAACCACCAGTGGAAAAGTGTTGACTACTGGATAAGGTTCACAGATCATATTGCAAAAATGGTAACATGTAAAACCTCGGCAAGAAACGCGTACAAAACTGTATCATGCGATGGCTGATAACGTTAATGGGTCGGTTAATGCAAATCACAAACAGTTTCTCCTTTAAGTCAGCAGTGTGGTAATTTGGATTTCTGCTCGCAACACATTTAAAGGAATTTGAACGGAAATTGTTCATGCTTTTAAAATGAAAAGGGGGAAATTTAAAGAGAATTAAGCACCAAAGTTTCTTTCAAATAGCAATGTTCTCCAGATAATTTTCGGACCTCATTGTGTTCGGTTTCACTTTGACTGGAATTTCAGGGTTCAGGCCAAATAAAAATGTAATTGTGACGTCTTTGTATTATCCTGAATTTTGCAAACATCACTGTTGAAGATTCCTCTTAATGTTTTTCAATGGTTTGGATAGCACATGTGATTTTATTGACCTCCAATGTCATCATTTGAGAAAGATGAAATTTCCGATTTCCGAATTTCCGGTAGATATCGTAAACATTTCTGCATGACTGGAAATAAAAAACAAAACAAAACAAAAAACATTCAAAGTAAATCAGAAAATTCATTTGTTGGTGATACTTTTGAATTTTACCATAAATATCTTGTACTTCCATTGAGGCGCTTAAAAGGTGCTTTCACACATGAAAGGGTTTCAAACTGCAATTACGCAAGCAGACCTAAAACCTTTACATGACACAGCTACGTCCTGTTACCACCTGCCACTTCTTTTGGTCGGACCATGGTCCAGTTGTTTGCTGTGGACCATTGATGCGGGGAGGGGGGGGGTTCACATCTGGAATTCCAGATCCAGCTAAACTGTACCAAAAGTTCGACCAAACGATGTAGGTGTGAAAGCACCCTAAATCGAGCTCTGTAGGCGTCAATGACAAACACCTGGGACCTCTTTCACTGCAACAACGGACATTAACCTTTATGCACTTGGAAGCTGACCTCGTGTGGTCGGAATCGGCCGCAGCCAACCGCCTTGGTCAACTCTGTTTTTCTCCCTGTGTTTGCAGGTGAAGTACAACCCAAGCTGCAAGTTCAAAGAGCGCATAGAGGAGAACGGCTACAACACCTACGCCTCCCTCCGTTGGAAGCATGGCGGCAGGCAGATGTTTGTTTCTCTCAACGGGCGGGGGAAACCCCGCAGGGGTCACAAGGCTCGACGAAGACACCCGTCAACCCATTTCTTGCCTATGCTTCCCTCCTAGTCTGAACTCTGACTGGCAACTGGCTGGCTCACTTGCCGCCTCACACCGGTGTTGATCTGGCCACGTTGTGATCTTTATTTTTATTATTCTATCCTCCTGTCACATAAATGTACATTTGATGAGGTTTGTAACATTTGTAGAGGTAGTTTAATTATATGTGCTTTTAAGTTATTTTCTCCATTTTCTAATGTTATGCGGTTCATAAGAAGTAGAGTTGTACTATCCTCAGACTTCTGTCTGGCTACAGTATCTGTCTGTGTGAGTCTGTATGTATGTGGACACTTAACAGAATCTTCCTCTGACAAGTTTACGGTGACTTTATGAGACTGTAAGAGGACTGAAAAGTAAAAGCAAAGCTTGGCTGCAACAAATAATGTATAGCCCCTTTTAGACATTTGGACATGAAGGGAAGCATCTGGCTGCAGAGGTGATATTTATTCATTCACTGTCTTCCGCTTATTCCGGTTAATCCGGGTCGCGGTCATGCTGGAGCCGATCCCAGCTGGCAATGGGCGAGCGGCGGGGTACACCCTGGACGAGACGCCAGCTCATCGCAGGGCCACATGAAAGACAGACAACCACTCACACTCTCACGCACACCTACGGGCAATTTGGAGTAACCAGTTAACCTCAGCACGCTTTTGGAGGTGGGAGGAAGCCGGAGTACCCGGAGAGAACCCACACAGACACGGGGAGAACATGCGAACTCCACATAGAAAGACCCCAGGCCGGGAGTCGAACCTGCGACCTTCTTGCTATGAGGCAACGGTGCTAACCACCGTGTCGCCCGGTGATATTTATAAAACTGACAATTATCACTTTTTAAGTGAAAAGAGACACAACATTGACATTGCTATAGCTTTAAATGTGCATCCAGGCAGCTGGGAATTGGAAAAATTTTCCCATTTGGGAATGTCCCACCTGGTTGAGAGCATTCACATAGTAGCAAGAAACATGGGAATTTGCTCGGTTTCTGTTGCAACAACACTGAAATATGACAACCATCAGTGTTATCCCTCATATGAACCATCACTGGGATGAAATGGCTCTTAAAATTTTGAGCGACATCTGCCAGTAACAGTTGACAGTTAGGTAACGTCCAGTAGCTAGCTAGACGGCTATCATTATGTGAGCTGCACAAAAACTAGCAACATGAAGAAAACCATTTTATGAAATTAAACTACAAAGTGTCAACACCAATGAGTAAGTCATAAGTAAAAGCTGTGGCTTTCTTGGAAAAGCTGCTTCTCAGAACTCTGGAAACATTCCAAACGGGATGTTCCCAGTTCAACAGGCCCTCGATGTTTTCTCCCACGTTGGAGGTCGTAACTTACCCACTTCCCAGTTGCTCATGAACGCACCGTAACATCTCTACTGTTGCTTGGGATCTACTGGACTGGCGCTAAGAGACACTGACCTGAAGTGTACAGATGAGATGCAAATCTCTTACTGACTGAAGCTCATTCATAAATGTACTGTTCTGTTTGTAAATGGTTAGAATACTACGGGAACATGCTGGAATTTCCTGAGACGACGACTTGTATGTTTGTGCATGAATCCCTCAGTTGTCTTCTCTCACTGAGCTCACAGGGAATAGATTAGGAATCTGAAAACAAACATCTCGTCTATAATTCATGGTCCTTAGTTCAGTTGTGAGATAATTAATATCTGTTTTGAGTCAATTAATGCATTTAGAGGCCATAGGTACATCCCATGTGACATAGCAGCAACCTCATTATTTTTTACATAGTAGTAAAAGGTTCAAGTCTTGCTAACATTTTCTCCACAACAAGGCTGTTGCTAATAAAACATTTAATATATTTAAGACTCCTTTACTCTTTAACTGCTTAATGTCTGTGTTTATTGTTATTGTTTGTGCTGGATTGTAGTCAAAAAAAACAAAGAAAGAGGGAAAAAAAATGGAACTGTGTATTCAAAGCCACATTCGCATGGTATTACAACTGGATTTTTGGTACATTTCTGATCCATTTATCATAAACAGCCTGCAGTCATAAGTAATAGGAGTTTGTACAAAAGTCTCATTTCTTAGATTCATTTCAGTCAAGTGAAATCATTTGAGTGCCTTGGTCCATGCTGAGTTTGGTAAACCTAAATAAAAATGTGGCTCAATCCTTCATGCTCGCAAGCCATTTCTTTTCTGTGAAATGTGATGGTGGCCTCCAGTTCTTGCCTTGTGTGCGTGGCAGCAATAATTAAGTGTTGGTAACATCTCCATCCGAGCCGACACAACCTCAACCCCCCCCTCCTCATCATAATCATGACCAAAATCCCAGCAGGAGAGGCGTTGATTCCGAGGACCCCCCCGCCACCCTTCCCGTCTGATGAAAGGTCCGCCGTTATGAACTATGCTCGGGAGCATCAAGGTCATTTACACACAGCGGCGTACAGGAGGCCACTCTGTCTTTTCAGGGAGCAGAAAGGAGAGTCGGCGGATGAATAGTGGCTGTTTGGGGTGAATAAAGGCCAACCTTTCAGCCTGTCATAATGTGAGATTACTGTGACCGGGTACATGTCTGGTCAGAAGGGCGTGAAGTCACACTGTAGTTCAACTCCAGAGGTCTGGGTGCGGCACACAAATATCATTGTGGGGGGTCTGGCCTTACGGTTGCCATGCAAATGTCTTTGTATTCATCCGTGCACCTCGGATGGGGCGTTACAAACAGAGAAAAAAAAATATGATAGATGTTTTGCCTCTTTACTTCTTATAAGGAAACGCTGGCGAAGTTCAGTTTTACAGGTGTTTCCGAAAATATAATTGTATGATCCAACCCAGTCCTGGCACAGACAGTAAAAACATGCGCACCACAAAGTAATCCTATTTTCTGCCTGTTCCCTCGATTGACTCGCCTCTTTGTCAGTGTCCTCCATCTCTTCTCCTCTACCTCTCCTCTCCACTTTTTTACCGTCCAAGAATCTCCCCTTTCCTCTTGGCCTGAGGGTGCGACTGGCTGTTGGTGCCAGTTCCAGGGACACCAAATGGGAGCTGTAATTATCATTGCTCTACCACTGTCCTGTCAGTGCGCTCGCCAGCGAAACAAGAGGGATCCCTTGGAAGTCCTGATCAAAAGCCCCGGCCTTTGATCACGAAGCAGAAGGAAAAACCTAAACACTGTGCAAAATCAACGAGGAATGTCCCGAGGAGAGCGCTGTAGAATGGGAATGACAGCCCCCTCCCCTCTCACCCTCCACCCACCCGACCCCGGACGACGTCCTCAGCTCATCCAACTGCATTGACGTGTTGATGTCAAAAACACAGGTGTTTGAGCGGCGTGTTTGTGTATGTGTGTGTGTGTGTGTGTGTGTGTGCTTGTGAGAGAGAGAAAGAGAGAGAGAGAGAGAGAGCGGAGGGCCGATGCCGCGAGCTGCGTGACGATGTTGCTGCAAAAGATCCTGCAAAAAAAAAAAAAGTTGTCAAACATCTGCGCGTTTATAGTTTACAGTGTTCATAGAGAAAGTTACTTTGAATTCCTCAAAATTCATTTGCAGCTGAGTGACAAAGAAAGTAATAATAGAGGCCCATTTCGAGGGCCGTAGCCAAAACCTACAGGGGCACAAGTCATGCTGCCTCAGCGACAACAAACCATAGCCTCTGGAACCTTTGAAACCCTGTGTGGTCATTTTCTCTCACAGTGGTTGAAAAGAACTGTGGTGGGTGGGAAAGAAAAAAAAAAAAAGAGCCCCTCACTACTCATAATACCAATCTTATGTATGTAGACGAAAATGGGAGTGATGGGAGGAGGGGTGGCGGGGTGGCAGACGGACTGAGGCACAATTTTAAAGCGCTTATTGAATTGCCATTACAGCTCCTGAGACTAATTGTGGCTGTTGTGTGTCTCTCGGTGGCCTAGGGGGCTCTGGAGTGGCCCTGTATGCTCTTACTCAGTGGGGTTTTCAAACTGAGTGGCCCTGAAAGAGAAAAGGACCACCGTAGATCAATGGCAAACCTTTCACTCTTTCACAGGCCCTTGCTAATCCTTCTCATTTGTCTGCCATTTGTTGAGGCACATTCACAACTCCCTGAATTTAGGATTAGGCCTTGTTTTGTTACAAAAACAGCCCAAGTTATAATGCTGAATAGATGGACGAAAGAGTGGACGATGGATGAGGGTGTATGTGAGGCTGTGTGCATGGGTGTGCATGTGTGTGTGTGTGTGCGCGCGCTTATTAGGTACACACTATTACCAAGTTTATGAGAATACAGATGTGCAGTATTTTGTTTAAATCCAGCGATAAGGTGCAGTACAAAAAAAAAGAAAAATGTTTTCAATTTCCCTTTGCTTTTACAGATAAAGTGTTGCACCTTCAATGTTCACCGCGGCACAAACCGAAGGAAAAGGCAGAATCCATAAGAGGGCTTCCGTTGCAGTCTGGCCACAATACCGTTAAACCCATTTCTGCCCTGATGAACACAGATGGGTGCATCACTAAAATGCATCATTAAAGTGTGCATAATGCAATTTAGCTTTGCTCAAACCTTTTGCTTTTTTCCTTTCTTTTTTCTTTTTTTTTTAATTCTTTCGCAAAGCGAGAAATCAAATATCTGGCGCTGTGCGATGAAAGGGAAGACACGTGCATATGGGGATGCACAGAATTTGGAGGCCCGCCTCCACACGCAAACACACAGACGTAAAAAAAGAGCGCAGTTCACTACCCTGTGCCTCCTTTTGAAAGTAAAACTTCAATAAAGCAAAGGAAAATGGGATCAAATTGATTCATCACAGTAAAATACCTGTAAAGGAAATACAATTTTTTATCAAAGGTGCAACGATTCGCTTTGAAGCACAGAATTTGTTCGCATTGTGCTTCAGTCTGAACCCCGAGCGTGTGCTTGGATGGTCTTGGCAGGCCGCTGCCGAGCCGTCATACCGAGGCCTTCTCATCACTGAGTGGATTAGTGCTCATGTCTGAAGGCACTTACTGGACATTAGACAGAGCTGCTGAGTGGCACATGCACCGCATTTCTCCTAAAGCCCTTCCATGCCACGCCGCAGGTATGTGGTGAGGACCCGCCAAACCCCATGTCAGGCATTCTCTGGATGCCTGCAGTCGTGCCAGACACCAGGGGACTAGGTGATGGATGGATGGAAAGATGATTGTGCGAATCGGGATGGATGAAAGGGAAAGGAAGGAAAGCAAAAGAGTCTGATCTAATATGAGTATATAAACAGGAAATACTATAATAACAAAGCGAGATGCACACAGTGGTAGGAATCACCACTTGGGTTTAAAGGCTAACGCATGAACTTTTGAAGTATGCGGATGCATGAATAAATCTGCCATCTGATGCCAAAAACATTTTTGAATTCTTGCTCCCGGACAAAACGTGGTTCAAAAATGCCGGTCGAGAATGCTTATTGGCTTTCTTACAGAGACAAATAGATGCCACTCTCTTTTCTGTATGCCACGTGTGAAGAAGCTTAGCGTGACCTGGGAAACCAATCATCCCCTCTGCGGGGCAGTAGCCAAAAAGCCTGGACCAAGATTTCATCATCCATTTTGCCAGTTGTAGCTTAAAGACATGAGAAGGCATTTGGATTTGAGAGATGATATAATTTAAAAAAAAAATAATCGCATTTCGCGTTGATGAGTTTCACCTCCTTCCTTCGTCCTCCTCCTTCACCTCTTTCTGCGAGCCACCAAATCCCAATCAAATACAAATGATCAGTATAGATGGAGACCAGGATGCCTTCAGTCCTAAAGTCTTGTCCCTCACCGATAAATTCAGCACGCACATACACAAATATCTGTATATCGAATTGATCTTATACTTCTTTGGTGTAGTGTCTCACTCATGAGTGCAGCCAGCTGAAGCTACATGCGCAGATAATGCTGCCAATGAGTGTCACGAATGCATTGGGAAGGGAGGGCAGTTACGTTTTATTGCAAATCAAACACCAATCAGACTGGCCAGCTACTCAGTTATGCACGACTACATCACTGAGACCAAGCACAGCAATTTATATGGCTCAGTTGGTAGAGCGGCCATCTAGGAACCGGAAGGTTCCTGGTTCGATCCTCACCCCCGGCAGAGACTGTGTCGAAGTGTCCTTGAGCAAGGCACTGAATCTGAACCCCTGATTGCTCCTGGTGGGCAGGTTGGCACCTTGCATGGCGGCCCCCGCCATCAGTGTATGAATGTGTGTGTGAATGGGTGAATGTGGCCATGTAGTGTAAAGTGCTTTGAGTAAGGTAGAAAAGCGCTCTATATATATATATATATAAATGTAGTCCATTTACCATTTACCATTTATTCCATACAATGTCCAAGCAATCAAATGATAAGAAAATAAAATCCCAAACCATAAGAGGCAGTTCAGTAAAAGGTTGGTGGCAGTGTGAAGGGGCACAGACCATCTCCCCCCATATAGCTTGGCTATAGCTGAGGCAGGCCAGACACATGTTGGCCAGCGTCCCAGTCATCATCATGAGGTGTTCTTTGGCTGTTAGTCACTGGAAAAGGCCAAAGTGAGTGGTGCTTCATGCAAAGTCTGAGCGATGCCAAAGCCCATCCACCCTCCGGCACTGCTGCGTGTGAAGTAATTCTTCAAGCCGGTGAAACCAGACATACTCTGGGTTTTGTCACTGCATGCGTGGTGAGCTGCAAATTGGTTTCCAGCACAAAGATTAACAGGTGGATGTTCTTCCTAAAAAGCTAATTTTTCATGTTTTGTGTCAAGAATCTGCTTACTTTTTTCCCCTTTAAGCAGCTTTGAAACAAACCAGTTGAGGAGGTTTTTATTGGATTAAAACTTGTGGCTTGTTTGAGACAACACGCACGACGAGTATGTTGCATGCGTGTTCAGGTATGCCATCATGCTGGAGGAGGGAATTTAAGAAACAGTCTATAGGCCTATTTCATTTCGTGCCATAAACGTATATAACAATTAGAGTGAGATGCTGAAAAGACCAAAGACAGAACTGGCCACATCAACATTTGGGTAATTGTAACAGTCATGGATCCTAAGAGGAGAAGAAAACACACAATTCCTCTTAACATGCTATTTGTATTTACCAAAACACACCACACACTCTTTTTTTGGTCAGGTTATGTCCTTGTTTTTTGTTTTGTTTTGTTTTGTTTTTAACATATAATTGCTAAACACCTTCAACACATACTTTCTGGCATAGTTGAATAGTCACGATTACTTCACAGCACCCAATGATGGCTTCTTGTCACACATACACACGCCACACACAACCTCAAACTGTCAAGCATGTTTGCCCCGCAGTTGTGGAGTTGATTAAATTGCACCACAGATGCCAGGCTTCGGCGCCCAGGAAGATTCATCAAGTTTGTGATTATTATTTTCAAGAGACGTTCATTTATGGACAAACAGCGCCCTCTTCTGGTTTGAAATCAAGGCCCTTTTCAAACTCTTGTGAATGAATATGTCCCTCTCTGCTGGATATCATGAGGTACTGACCAAAGTAATTTAAGAACTGAGGCATTCAAGGGTAATTTTACTACTTAGGCATATAAACTGATCAAGCACAACCTCATGACCAATGCATGTTTGCCATAGAATATAATGCAACAGCCCTGCAACAAGGTTCCCCTAAGTGGACTTGCATTTTGAATTTTTATTGAATCTTTTTGATTCTATGCTTTGTGAAGCTGCTGAACTGCACTGGGTTACTCTAAGGATGTCGCATCACACATTACAGTTCCAATAACAATCATTAAAATATGTCAACACCTCTCTCAAACAGTTTGATAAATAAATAAATAAATAAATAAATAAATAAATAAATAAATAAATAAAACATGCAGTGGTCGTTATGCGTGATCGGTGCATTTCTGTTCCTGGGAAGAACAGGAAAAAATAAATATACAAATATATACACATACACACACACAAACACACACACACACAGACATACATGCACACTTCTTGGTTTACATTTACATTGTCTGACTTGACACCTAAATGAATATACAAAAAGTAAATGTTACAGTGTTTTATATACAAAGTGGCTTTTTTATGAGCAGGTACCAGCAGATGCACGACAGTCTCATGTTGAGGAACTTCGAAAGCAACATCAACAAGAGTCACGACAACAACACCAACTTCTGGATGAGCACGGTCTGACGTCATCTTCATGATATTCATTTGAAACCATATTAATCATTTTTTAATCATCTCCTTCTTCTGTTACAAAATCAAACTCATGCATTACTTGCTTCATGTGAGAATGCTGACAAAGCGGCCGCTGAAAACTGTGGTTTCTGAGTCTCGTCTAGGTTTCCCATAAATGCTCTGAGCAGTTGCGTCACGCCAAAGAACCTGCTTGTCACGTATCACGCTCATCCAGCCGAAGCTCATTCGCCACAGTGCGTGACAGAAAACGTGCGCAAAATCGAGAGAATAAAAGAGGTCAACTGACCCTCGGAGAAAGACTGCACGTTCAGGGTCGTCCTTAATTAGCTGAATGGCTCCAAAAAAAAAAAAAACCCTAAGAGGAAAAGAAGCTGCAAACACGTCCAGCTATACATGTACAAAAAGACAACCACTTTTTTTTTGCTTTTTTTTTTTTTATGAAAGCAGTTTGAAAACTGTATTTTCGAATTCTAAGCTGACATGAATCATCAGCAGTAGCAGGAAAACATTTGCAGCTCTCACAAACCACAGAACCAGGCCGTGGAAGAAAGCGCATGAGAACAGGACAGTGGAAACGGCGTTGCCTTGCCGATACCACAAAAGCTGAGCCGTATGAGGCTGGGTTGAACTGTGGCCACCTGCAAACCGCTGAGAATGCATCTGTGGATGAACACGTTCGTCTTCTATGCCTCCAAGCTATGAAAGACTCCGCAGATTTACTTGCTATTACGATACTGACGCCCATTTACTTCCATGTTCAAGTTATACACACATTTAACTGAGTGATGCGCCTCCTCGTGTATTTCCTCTTACTGACATTTTCCACTGTGGTCAAATGAAAAAAAAGGGAAAGGAGACAATGGAAAACGACCTGATGAGGTGGAGATCTCTGCCCATATCACTTATGGGAAGTGTTGCGTTTTGTCAAAATGATGATTCTGCCAAAAGTCAATTACCTTTTTTCAGTGATCCCCTCTAGACCGTCTCCAGTATGGTTTAAAACACCGGACTCAGAGGTACTCAGAGGGGATGGAGATGAAGAGGATCAATGCAAGTGCCAGGCGCGAAGCTGGCACCCTGGGCCTTTCCTCACCCCCGCCACGGGTGACCCTGTCCCCCTTCCTGTCCCACAAGGCCAAACTATACACCCTAGGGGGTCAAATGTAAGAGGGGGGTTCTCTCTATGGCTCCCAGCACTGAGCCTTGTTCGGCCCGCTTGGGTTGTAGGTATCGTGGGGGCTTTTGCCTCCCTGGACTGGCGGGCCCCTTTTTCGGGGTTGGGGAGGGCCTCGGGTGAGCGGCGCCTTGGGTGTCACTGCCGCTTGGGAGTGTAGAACACTGGCCGGGCTGGGATTCTGCTCCCTCCTGTCCTGCTGTGGACCTGTCTCTGGCCGGGGCTGGGGGGTCCTCTGTGGCCCTCTGCTGGCTCTCCTTGGGCAGACCGCATGGCGGCCTCTGGGTCTGTGGCCTTGGGTTCTACTTGCTCTGTGGGGGCTCCAGGGTGCTCTGGCCGGTGGGATCTTTGCCCGGCTGCCGATCGGGGGTTGCTGTTGTGTGGCTGCACCCCCTCACTTCAACTTCAAATCTTTCCAGATGACCAACACTCACATCTGACACTCGCCCACTCATTCGCTCACTCGTTCACTCGCTCATTCACTCACTCACTCGCTCACTCACTCACATAAACACGCACATATACACACAGTAAAGGCTGGACTGTGAGCATTACAATATAGATGTCATACGCACAACGCTGCTCCTTGCTCCTGCCCATGGTTTTGATTGCTGCTGTTGTTGCTGTTACTGTTATTTTTGTTGTTTTTTGTTGTTGTTGTTGTTGTGTCTCCCTCCCTCCCCCCTTTCCACGACCCCACCTGGTCCTGCCCGGAATCTGCTACTTTTTTTTTGGCATAATAATAAAGGAATTGATATAACATAACAGGAGGAGTATCTTCTCTGCAAATCTGTCTGGCAGCAACAAGGCCCCAGACCTCCCATTCTTTATGACTCAGATGCCGGACAGGACAAAACTAAAAAATAAAAAAAAAATAAGAAAGGAGGTGAGTCTCTACGCTCCCTTCCAGCGAAATCTCAGTGGTTTGAAGCTTCAAACCGGCGGTTTCTGTTTCTCATCTTGAGATGTTTGCGGACAAAAGCCCACAAGACGAGGGGAGCAAAAAGTCATCTGATAATGGTGACATTTGAATTCCTCTAACGAAACCCACTTTACTGTTTTGAGGCAGATGCACACTACTAAGAATAACTGATGTTACCCGAATATCAGACTGATTATAAATGTGCCGCGCAACCACACCCACCATGACACTGCGCAATATCTTCACTTTGGCCGGGGAAGTGTGGGTGAAGAAGATGAAAACCACAGGGTCGCTTACCCGCTATAAAAGTTTCAACTCAGGCTGCGACGACAGGCTGCTGCAGAATGATGCACGCTCTCCAGACATTGCTGATCCTTCATGCTCTGACATGTCTCGGGCAACATGGTAAGATGACCAAATGTGCTTATTGTTTAATCCCAACTTTCTCGGTGCCACATTGACTCATTTTCATCTTGTGGTTTCAGCACTTGGGAGTAAAATCATTGGTGGGAGAGAGGTCAAGAAGCTGCTGCCATATATGGCCTCGGTTCAGAACAACCAGGGTCACATTTGTGGAGGGTTTCTCATCAGCAAAGACTTTGTGGTCACCGCTGCACACTGCGATGACAAGTGAGTCACCTCTTCTCTTCGAGTACACTTTTGTTTCATGTCATTTTCACAGGAATTGAATCCAGTGTTGCAGTTTGAGTGGACAAACCTAACACCCGGTGGCTCGTTTAGGAGTCCTGTTGCAAGTGTCGTCCTTGGCACCAACAATCTGAAGGACGCCGCCATGCGATACCGCGTTACACGATGTAAACCCCAGTCTTATGACAGCGTCAGGAATGGGAGTGACATCATGCTCCTCAAAGTAGGTTGATGTTCAGTCAGTTGAAATCAAACATTAAAACTGAGCTAAAACTCACTTTTCTGGCTCTGTGCATCCTCAGCTGATTAAGAAAAAGCCACTGGACAAAAGGCTCAAACCGATTCAGCTTCCAGAGTCAGAGAAGAAATTCAAGGCTCACGAAAAGTGCAGCGTGGCTGGATGGGGTAAAACCAAAACCGGAGCCACCAAAAAGCTGCAAGTGGTGGACGTGCCGATCATCAGCCCCGCCGTCTGCAGGAGGGAATGGAAGAATGCGCCACGGCATGTTCATCTTCCGGCCGGTGTTATCTGTGCGGGCGGATACGGCACGGATAAAGGATTCTGTCAGGTGTGTGGCTCATAACATGGATCGCTTTCCCACCTTGAAGTAGCCCGAGCATATCGAGTTAATTTGTGACCTTGCTCTTTACAGGGCGACTCTGGTGGCCCTCTGGTCTGTCGCGGGGAAGCTGTTGGTGTCGTGTCTTTCAACTACCTTCAAAACTGTGACTACCCAAATGTGCCCAACGTCTATACAAATATATACAAATTCCTCCCCTGGATCAGGGAAATCCTCCGGACGAAGAATTGTACAATGTAGGAATCTTATGCAAAGTTTTGCTTTGGCAAAATTGGTTTCATTGGTTTCATTCCTGAAAGACATAATTTCCTCCAAAACGATATCCATACACTTTTCAGGAATAATTGCAACAAACATGCCACTTGACTGAATTTGCGGCTATAATGATTCCAGGTGGTTTTGTTATCAATAGAAACCTACTTTTTGACCCTCGCCTCCTTTTAGCTTTTATTTAAACACCCAGAAGGAGTAATTCACTCTGAGACTTGGGGAATGAAAATGATATTAATATGCACTTTCATACATTTTCCACCCAAGTATGAACAAAAAATCCTTTTGTTATACAATGAGGTGAAGTCAACCATCAATAATCAAGTCGTGTAAACTAATCTCCTGAAACTTTCATGATGTAAATAAGCAATACTGCTAGTTCACTGGCTTCCATGATTCTATTCAATTGATTCAGTTGATAGTCAGATCACTGTAATCTAATGAATCTGAATTCATCTAAAATGCAATGTGTAAATTCTATTTTTTAAATATACTTTGATGTTAAGTCATTTTAAACAGGCAATTTTAGTTCATTGAGCAAATGATCTTTGTTTTATTTGTCCAAGCAGCTGAAAATAAAAAAAATTACTGTGAAAAATTTGGATCAGTCAGTTGCAACTATTGAAAAATTATAATAAGGTTCTGAAAAACTTTAAGTGTATTAGGGTCAATTCAATTAAAACATCACCAGGCGATGAATACGCTCCGTCAGAAGGTTCCGGGTTTCAGTTTCATAAGTGATGGTGTGAAAAAAAAGATCAAAGTTTGAAATCATGGCTCCTGTGTCTGATTTGAAATGCAAACTAACGTTTCATGCAGGAGTTTCAAGAAGATTCATATCACACAGAATGAATCGTTGTTTCTTTGGTGCCACTTATCTGATTCATCCATCAAGGCTTCTTTCCACATGAATGCGTGTCATATAGGAAGATGAGGAAGACAAAGAGTAATGTCCATCAGACATTTTGGTTTTAGTGCAAGTACAGAGGAGTCAAATTCTCTAACACACAAGATCAGAAATAAAACAGAGAATGGACAAAAGATTATTGCAAAATAAATCTCCTGGTCACTGCGCCCGTACAAGCTTTATCCCACCAGAGCAGCTCAACAACAATGATGACCGACTATTATGATAAGATGCCGGACCTTGATGCATCTCACGCCACAAGGTCGATTCATATATTGGCACGTGACAGAATGCGTGTCCCCCTAAAAGGGATCGCTCGCGCAAAAAAACTACAACTTCACTCATCGCCGGTTGAGCAGCTTCATTTAGTTAGGCAAGTTTAACTCAGCAGAAATGACATCTGGTTAAGTTGTGCGCTGAATTTGGATTAAAGCATTAGCAACTGTCGAGAGTTTTAATGAAATGATGGTTGACAAAAGCCAAAAATGAAAATTCACTTGTTGTCCACTCACCACTGTGTGAATGTTAAAACCTGAAAAACTCAGTGAAGATGCTCAACCAGCCGTCATGGCAAAAGGGGCTGACTTTCGCAACTGTGACTGTGAGACCCCCCCCCCCAGCAGGAAGCTGTGGTTTGCATTTCAACAAAACAACTGGGTAAACTTTTCACCACAGCAGTCAAATGATGAGAAATAACTGGCAGCCAAGGTTCGGCTTTAAATCGCCACTGTGGACTACTTGTGAACTTATTATGCTCAGTTCACTGTCATACGATACGATATGCCATGCGAAGACCTGTTATGTTTTCATGCATGAGCCTACTTAGTTTAACATCTGCTGCTGATGTTGTTCTTTCACTTGTTGTTTCACTCTATAGATGATGATGTTCAAATGATGAGAAATCATAATAAGTAATTTTGTTTTTCGACGCAGTTTTTTTTTTTTTTTGTTGGGATTGTATTTTTTTCTCCAAATAATGGATGTTTATATTTCATGGAAGAGTTCATTTTATATTTAAGTTTTGTATTTTTCAGGCAGAGCATTTTATATTCAAGAAGTTAAGAACTACAGTTCCTTTGGCATATTTTTATAGTTTCAGCCTTGCAGCAAATAAATGAGTCTAAATGAATTCCATTGTATTCAGAGTGCTCAGTGCTTCCCCTACCTGTCCGCTGTCGTGTTGTTCTTTTTTTCACAAATATGTGAATGATAGTCAAAAATACCATCAAAATGCATAGTTTTATATAAAATTGCATCAAAATTTTTTTGCCACCCTCCCGGCCGGCTGTGTTATGCTGCCAGTGAAAAGGCTTTTCATGGGGCCCAAAATCCCTAAACCTGATCTGGCAGGTTTAGTTGACCACTCAATGATTGAAAGTACCACGGAAGTCTCCAAGAGTTCTTGAATCTGAACACTCTATAAATTAAAATAAATGGGAAAGACAGGGAGATCTGGTAATATCTGAAGAAGAATGGCAAAAATATTTTTCAGTTAGAACAGAAACTACAATTTAACACAGCTGTTTGGGTGTAAAAATGTTGTGAGATTTTCTTTTACTACCTCTGCTCAAAGAGATATCGAGGTGTTGGTACAAACTGTTGGAGAATTTGTGGTTCAACTGTTGCCAATCATTGTAATTTGTTTTGGGACTGTACCAAACTCCTCTCTTACTCAAATGACATTCATGACTGTTAGGAATCAATTTTTGAAACGACTCTGCCATTTAATGTTCTGTCAGCACCATATAACTGAATATGCAGAAAAATCTACTGCAGAAAAATCTTTAATGTGAATATTTCTAATGGGAGCCCTCCGTGGACCACCACCTTATCGTGGTGGAGGGGTTTGAGTGTCCTAATGATCCCAGGAGCTACGTTGTCGGGGCAGCAGCCCCTGGTAGGGTCTCCCATGGCAAATTGGTCTTGGGTGAAGGGTCAGACAAAGAATGGTCCATAAAGATGCATATGGGAAAAAAAAAAAAACAAACATCAAAGGACCAGTGTGCCCTGCCTGGAGAGTTACCGGGGCCCCACCCTGGAGCCAGGTCTGGGGAAGGGGCCTGTCGGCGCGCCTGGTGGCCAGGTTTTCGCCCATGGGATCCAGTTCGGTCCAGCCCGAGGCAGAGACATGGGTCCATCCTCCAGCAGGCCCACCACCTGAGTAAAATAAAGATGAGTAAAGCTTTATTTTTCTTTTAATTATATGAGCCATTTTCGTACCATGTAAGCGTGAAATATTTGAACATGGAAGAATGTATGCACAGACTATGTACGACTATCTATGTACAATTATGTGTATTCCTCCCTGATGAAAGGAAAAAAAAGAAGAAAGTACCATTATAATTTTGCTCAAGTGAGGAGAACAAGGACCAAAATAGACCCCAGAACGAAATGTCAAATGCAAATCATATTTATTTTTGAAACTTGCCACGTCTTAAAATGTTTGTGCACAAAAAAAAGACACAATGAGCAAGAAAGTTATGACGAGGTGCAAATTTCCACTGTGGAAGAAGACGCGCGGTCAAAGGTCAAGAAGTGGGGGGAAAGTGTCTCAGCCTGGCAATAAGCGGTCAAAATAAGTAGCGGCTGTCTGTTGACTTTACCACACACACCAAGACAAGTTGTGCTGACACAGAAATAGTGTGGGGATTAGATGGCCTGTTAGCAAAGGTTTGGTTGATGGGGACATTATTGCCCGCAGTTACAGCTTGATAAAATCGTAAGCATCTGACCTGAGACACTTTCATTTCGATAGCCCACCCCTCCCACACAGTCTAATTTTAACATGAATGTGTCTTGTCCTGCAAAATGAGGCGGAAACCGCAAATCACTCCTCCGATACGCCTTTTGAATGCACCGGTCCAAAGAATATAAATGCTGCGCGTACAAGTGTCCGGACCCGAGACTACAAGCTGCTACTGCTACTGCTGCTGTTGCTGCGGCCACCATCATGAACGCTGTGCACAAGATCGTGCTCTTTCAAGTCCTGACATGTCTTGGACAAAATGGTAAGACTGAACATCTTATTCACAGTCTGAAACGTGGATATTGGCCTTAAACAGCTGCTCTTTGTGTTTTCAGCACTCGGGGGTGATATCATACATGGTGAGAAAGCCCCAAGCAACTCCTTGCTGCATATGGCCTCAGTGCAGAGTAGCCACAGTCACATATGTGGAGGATTTCTCATCAGTGAAGACTTTGTAGTCACTGCCGCACACTGTGACTTGTGAGTTACCTTACCCCTTTCACTCTTATTATTTTCAATAATTTCAACTTTTTTCCCCCAATCTCTTTTGTTGTTGGTCCAGCTTCTGAAAATGTATGCACAGCTTGACTATTGTGACTTTTTTTTTTTTTCCAGAAAAGTAACCCATGTTGTTCTTGGCGCCCACAATCTCAAAGATGAAAATAAAAAAGTGATGCGCATAGCAAAGCTATGCAAGCACCCATCGTACAGTAATGTCGGAACTGGGAATGACATCATGCTTCTCAAAGTAAGTGCCAAGTTTGTCGACAACACAGTGCAGGTAACATATTATTGTGCTATTTGCATTTAAACTGACACTGGACCCTGTTTTTGATTAGAAATATTCTCCTGATTGAACCATCAGAGTTTAGAATGGTTTCCTAACAGCTTTGGTTTTGCAATACAGGAAAGCTCAATTAACTGCTGGTTCCTCAAGGCAACACTAACCAAACAGGTAGCAACAGCTGTAGCAGCAAGGAAAACACCCAGTAGCTAAATGTAAACCAGGACCAGCCAGAAACATTTACGCCGTGCTAATATGTTCAAACTAAAGGTTTCCTATTTAAACTTTACGTTCTAAACAAACAAACAAAAAACATTGGCTTATCTGGCAGGAAAATGTAAAAAGTGGTTCATAATAACCTTAATAGAAGTGAACCATTTACTGAGCTGAAGTCAAACAACCATTGTTTTTTTTTTTTTTTTTTTTTGCTCGTGTGTTTTCTGTATTTAACATGAAATTTTGTGTGTCTCCAGCTCTCTGGAAAAGTTCAGCTGGGAGAAAGAGTGCAGGTCATTCAACTCCCACAAGCTGAAATGAACATAAAAGTGAACGAAATGTGTCAAGTGGCTGGATGGGGATACACTGAAACTGGTGGTCGAGTTGTCGATCAGCTGAGGGAGGTTAATGTGTCCATCGTTGACCTGCAAGAGTGTCATAGCAAGTGGCGTCATCTTCCTGCTAATGTTATCTGTGCAGGTGGATATCCGACAAAGAAAGGATTCTGTCAGGTACGCGTTTTGGTTCTCACTGGGAACATTAGCTGGTTTCAAGTCATCTTGAATAACCACATTGCGATACGTCTTCCTCGCAGGGCGACTCTGGCGGCCCACTGATTTGCAAGGGGATGGCAGTTGGAGTTGTATCTTTCAACAGCAACGATGACTGTAGCTACCCGAATATGCCCAACGTCTATACCAACATATCCAGTTTCCTTCCCTGGATCAACAAAATACTCAAGACAAAGAATTGTTAAGTGTGATTATATAACAGACACTTGTGGCTGAGTGGCTCTGTCGGCTCTGCTTTTAGATAGAAATGTAACGATTGTAGTTTTGCTTCAGCACGCTTCAATTATAATATGGAGGTACTGCTATGCTTTGTTTGCTCCTCAACCAACATCAGAAATAAAAATGCATTTCAAATACAATGCAAAAAAAGTGTCTTGGTCTGTGTTAGATGTGTGACATTTGACACCTCTAAAAAAAACCCCACAACAGTAACACTTTGCACCAAAGCAAAGGTTTCATCAAAAGTGACGCAGTACTTTGTGTGTATACTGGTCTGCCTGCTGCAGGGAAGCTGTATGATAACTGTCTCTGCAGGAGTGACTATAAAGACTATAACAAATTAGGCAGGCTGAATTATATCGGTAAACGGATTAGTGTTTATTAACAGATAGTGGAGAGAAAACTGCAGCTGTAGTCTGGTACCGGAGAAACAGAGCGGACAACAGTGAGCAAAATTAAAGAACTGAATGTGACATGTGACATGCATCCATGTAACAAACTGTTTGAAACTGACCACTGATCAGCCAAAACATTAGAACCATTGCATATTTGCCACAGGTTATAATGCAACTCCCTTTGGAATTTTTATTGAATCTGATTGAGAGAGGTGTTTACATATTTTAATGACTGTTATTGGGACTTTAATTTGTGATGCTGTTGAACTGTACTAAGAGGTGTCCCTAATATTTTGGTCATCCACTCATATACGCATTAGGGCGAACAACTTTTGGAATGTCTCACTATAACCCAGTGCAGTTCAAAAGCATCACAGATCACAGTCCCAATAACAAACACTAACATATGTCAATTCCTCTCAAAAAGATTCAATACAATTTCAACATAAAATGCCTCCTGAAGGGAGAATTTATTGCAGGGCTGTTTGTATGAGGGCTGTTATTTACTATGTTCTATAATAAAAATGCAGTGGTTTTAATGTTTTGTGTGCAATGTACAGTATCCTTCATCCTGGTGAGGCACCAGATCCACAAATAAAAGGATGCAAACACAAAAACATATGAATTACAAACCTGCAAGACTGAATAAACAAACCTCTGCTTATTCTTAAGGTTCTATATGGCACCTTAAAGACAAGAAGCTGAGTCATGCATGCTGTAATGGAACAAGTTTCTGCTTTTTCATGTTCTGAAATATCGTAGAGGTGAAACTGCAAGAAAGGTGTTTAATGCAGTTATACCGTGAGCGGATCAAGAGGTTCAACTTTCATTTTCACACAGCTGAGAAAGTGGTTCTCCCAACTGAAGTCATTCTGAGGCCACATTTTTTTTCTCAAGAACATTTGTATGAACATGATGAAACCAGTCACCCAAGAGGAACGAGAAGATTGCGAGACTGCAATCTGAGCAATGTCCCTGAAGCGTAAACCACAGTTTTGTAAGTTTCATATACATTTTGTGCACAATCATTAGGCAAGTCGTTTTTTTGACCACATCATTGTATGTATGCATATTTTCCAGCTCCAAGCTGTATAAACTTGAACGCTTGTATTGAAGAGTGTGGAGGTGTGGCCTAAAGAGATCAACACCCTAATTCAAGCTGTGCATAATTATTAGGCACGATATTAAGGTGTGATCAGAGAACCATCAAACGTTTTCCTGCAAATAGTGGCGAGAAATGTTTGGAAAAAAAAAAAAAAAGATGCAAATTAGCTGCCAAAGATTTGAGAAGAATCAAACTCTAAGCTACCAGGAACCCGTTATCCTCCACGGATGTCATAATCCAGAACTGCAACCTACCTGGAGTGCCCAAAGGTACAAGGTGTTCAGGCTAGGAGACACAGCCAAGGTGAGGATGGCTGAAACCCAAGCACCTCAGAACAAGACACATAAGATGAAATGTCCAGACCTGGCAAAGAAATATCTGAAGACAGTTTTTGCAAAGGTTTTACAGACTCATGGGCCCATGGCTGGATCAGCAATGGCCACAGAGCTCCACCTCCAATCAGATGCCAGCAAGATGGAGGTGGCTTACTAGTATGGGCTGGTATCATTAAAGATGAGCTAGTTGGACCTTTTCGAGGGGTTGAAGATGGACTCAAAATCAACACCCAAACCTACTGCCAATTTTTAGGAGACACGTTCTCCAGGCAGCGGTGCAGGAAAAAGTCTGCATCTTTCAAGAACACCATGATTTTATGCTCCATCGCATGCATCTAAGTACTCCACTGCGTGGCAAGCCAGTAAAGGTCTTAAAGATGAAAGAATAATGAAATGGCCCCCTTCCTCACCAGGCCTAAACCCTATCGAGAACTTGTGGGCCCCACAAAAAGTCGATCATCAACAGACTCTATGAATGGAAGGCTTATGGCTGCTATTGAAAAGAAGGGTGGCAATATTGGTCACTGAATTTTTTTTCATGTCAGAAATATTTATTTGTAAATTTTGAGTTGCTATTCTCACTTCAACAAACCAAAATAAACAAGTGAGATGGGAAAATCTTTGTTTGCCATTTTATTGCCTAATAATTCTGTACACTAATAGTTGCCCAATAGCTTAGCACACACAGATATTCTCTATGAAGAAAGGCAAAACCTCATGTTTACTTTCTTAAATATTCAGGTTTTGAGGTTTATTAGCATTTTGGATTGACTGAGAGCATTGTGGTTGCTCAATGACTGAAGAAAGACTGGAGAAATAAAACTTGTAATTGTGCACACAGTTTATTCACGCATACACACACACACACACACGTGCGCATGCAAACATACGCAGCTTTTGCACATACGCAACGAATCATTGTACCATTGTACTGGCTGTTAAAACTCCACCAATGTCTTTTGTAATGCAGCAGCAACACAAAAACCACATTTAAGCAAACACAATGAGGTAACAGGGACCCCAACATAAGCAAGACTTCTCCCTGTGAATAAGAAGAGCAAGAGCTCAGGGGAGGGGTGCATAAGACCTAGCATGGCAGCCCACCTCGCACTGCTGCTGCTCTTTCTCCTAGATGGTAAGCGACGCTGTCTTCATGGTGAGCAACAACTCGGATGAATGGTGATTACCAGAATAAAGTTTTGCTGTGTTTCAGGAGCCGAAGGGTCTTACATCGTCGGAGGCCGGGACGCCGCGCCCAACTCTCGCCCATACATGGCCTCGCTTCAAATCCGAGGTCGGCACTTCTGTGGGGGAGTGCTGGTGAGAGAAGACTTTGTGCTCACTGCGGCACATTGTCTGCCACGGCGGTAAGAAATTCATTTTGCATATTTTTACACAGCAGGACACTCACAACTCTCCTGGCAGAAATCGTTTTCAAAATCATGCATTTGCTCAAGACAGTTAAAAAATAAAAAGGACTTAGAGAGATTCCTGAAATTTCTCGTACATGAGGAATCCATCGCAGTAATTGTATCACTTGTTTATCTTTTTTTGTGACACTGCAAGCATTTGACTCAACCTCCTTTACCGATAATACAATTTTGAAACCTTGCATCAGAAAGTCAGGCAATACATTGTATTCATGAATTAAATGCTTTAAAATGAAATCCAATAAACACCAATGCAGCAGTTGCGTAACATTTCCATGCTGCCAGTTGTTACGCAGTGTAATGTGCACAATAATAACTTTGAAGGAAATGTTGCCTGTGGGGAATTATAGGTTTAAAGTCTCAGGTAGGCGTCACACTGATCTCAGATGACGTGCGCTTTGAGCATGCTCTCATCATTCCAGATATGCAGAGACAGATACAGGTGTTTAACATTAAGCCTTAATATCATATCCAGTCATCCTTCACTCTTGTCTCCCAGACAATTCACAGTTGTGCTTGGAGCCAATTCGCTGGCGGCTAATGAGCCGACGCAGCAGCGGCTCTCTGTCCTCAGATCCATCCCTCATCCTGATTTTAATGATCTCCAAAATGACATCATGCTCCTTAAGGTGAGGACTGTGCAAAATAATAAATCTTTACATGTTCCTCTTTTGAAATCCCTCTTCATTAATGCCCCCCCCCTCTCCCCATCCTCCCTCCCCTAGAAAAAAAAAAGCATGTCTAAAGGTTGCATATAATCCAACATAATTGACATTTTCTGCTCTCCTCTAACATATTTCGCCTCCCAGCTCAGCGGCAGGGCTCGGTTGACTGAAGCAGTGCAGCTCATCTCTCTTAAGAGGGACGCAGTGAGGTCACCCAGTCAGTGCATCACCACTGGCTGGGGCATTATAGCGGATAATAGGACCTTACCAATCAGGCTCCAGGAAGTCAACGTCACCGTCCTAGCACAAGCGACATGTCGCAGACGATGGAGAGGAGTCCCCATCCTCGCGTCAATGGTTTGTGGCACAGGGGCCCGTTTCTTTCAAGGCTTCTGCTCGGTAAGACGACTTCACTGTAAAGATGTCAAGTCATGTCAATTGTATTTATACAGCCCAGAATCACAAATCACATTGCCTCAGTGGGCTTTACAAGCTGTACAGAGAGCGACACCCTCAGTCCTCAGATCCTCGATTTGAGTGAGGAAAGACTACACTGAAATACCCTTTTAACAGGGTAAAAAGAAGAAGAAGAAACCTCAGGAAGGAGCCGCAGAGGAGGATGCCTTTTCCAGCACGGACAGATGTGCAACTGATGTGGCATGTGCAGAGATCACAATAGGAATTTACAGAAAACAATGATAAAGTTGCTGATAAAAAACAAAACAAAAACAAAAACATATGATCAGGACAGTTTAGGTAACTTAAGGTGTTGTCATGCAGGTGTCCGCTGCTATACAACTTCCTCTCCACTGGTGTGACCTGGAAGAGGGTGGGCCGCAGAGAAAATTAGGGTTTCATACATTTATTGACACAAGACCTGTAAACGAGTGGAATGTGAATGACAGGTGAGTGAGAATTCATGAGGAAGGTCTAAAGGAGAACCAGTCCAGATCTGACATCAACATGAGGCAGGTCTGGAGGGAGAACTTCACCTGCAGGTGATGGTCCAACAGAGAAGAGCATGAGTAAGGGAGATACGATGATGGGCGAGAGAGGGAGGGAGAGAGAGAGAGAAATAGCAACCAATGGACACAGAGATGTGAATAAACTCCCACAATGCATCTTATTTTAGGTGTGCACTTAGCAGCTAACACTGGCTACAGAGGGGAAAATATCACACGGTTTATTGTAAACTTGTGTGTGTGTGTGTGTGTGTCGTATCTTTTCTGTATAAGGGGGATTCTGGAGGTCCGTTGGTTTGTGATGGAGAAACAGCAGGTGTGGTCTCCTTCTCTGGGCGGCGCTGCGGAGATCCAAGGACACCTGACGTCTACACGCGCATATCGTCCTTCACCGACTGGGTTACAAGCGTGCTGGACAGCAATTAGATACATTATGTGAAACAGTAGCATGATAATGTTGCTGTATTGTGTATTATCAGCTAGTGGTGGTTAAAATCGGATTGCTGAGGTTAAGATGAGACAGTTACTTGGCAGCTTGTGTGTATGTCTGATTCTTATTGTCATCGATTTTGCTTGAAACTTTGCATACAGGCCAAGATTGTGCAAGCTAATAGGATCAGGCAGTTTTATTTTATCCATTAAAAGTCTCAATGATCAACTGCATGTCATCAAAAGAGAATAAAAATGGATGGTCTACCTCAGTGCCTTTGAAAACATGTGACAAAAACATGAATTATGAGTTTCTTACTTTGGACATAAACAAAATGACAAAATGACAAATCAATATTCAAATGTCCAATTGTTTTGCACATTAATATTACTCATGGCATAATGGCTTCAGAGCATTTGTCTCCAACATTAGCAGTGAAAGCTTGGTTGTGCAACTCCTGGTTTGTATTAAGAAAAACTAAAACATGAATGAAAATAATTATAACTGATATCAATACAGGTGTGCAACTTAGAAATGTGACTGAAATGTGATTATGGAAAAAAGTTTGATGCTTTCCAGAAGGGGCCTCTCATAAAATCAGAGTGCCCTTTATACTTCTGCATGGATCCAATTACTGTAAGGAAATTGGATTTTTCAGAGATTTTCTGTCTGACCCATGAAATCGAAAAAATGATCCATGAACAAAGTATAACACATGTAAATTATAGTCGTCCAACGGAAATATATCGAGTATTTTCTAAATATTATTCTAAATACCATATAGTTCTCAAACACCTTGAAATGGCTCTTTTCTCGTGTCTCACACTTACATGACAACTTACATACTAAATATAACAATATAACCTACATTTTGTGGTATAATTCTGTGGACATGTGTCTCTTTTAATTGCTAAGACTGTTTGTTTAAACATAAAAAATATTTTATACAAAAGTAATTATGCACTGAAGTTGCATTCCACAACACATGCGCAACCCTGATTACCTAGTCAATTGATTACCAAAACTATTTTAGCCTGTCGGAAGACAAAGAGCAAAAACTGCTGCATGACTCAGCAGATATAACATCATTAAATCACTTTTGGTCATCCAACTCCTATGCATTAGGGTGCCATACTATTAGGGACACCTCAGTATAACCTACTACAGTTCAACAGCGTCACAATCGTATAATCTGCTAGGGAAGCTGCAGGGAAAGCCACAAGGTGGCTGTGCTGTCCCAGTGCATCCAGGAGTTGTTTCTTATGCAGTGGCCACAGTGTTATGCTTGATCGGTGTATATATACATATTAGCGTGTAATGGTTGCATCAATGAACTTCTTCTTGAGGGGGAACAGGCATCAGCTCCACGATCTCCTGGACGCTTAAGTCCATTCTTCTCTTCCCCAGCTCCTTCTGCTTTATACGTTCTCCTGAAGACCAGGTTGTTCCTCATACTATGCACCTGGAGATCTGGAGACCTGGAGAACTCTGTCATGTTCTTGTTTTACTCGGGGAGAGACTTGACTGACACTGGACTTCAATCTCAGCCTTTTCCTGGCTGAACTCTGTGGCGTCAATCACTGTATGGCATCATGCAGTCATAATACCAAAGTCAGTAATTAGAGGTAAATTGTAAATGTAAATTCCAGTGATCCTGTGTTCACTTGTCACATGTATATCATCATCTACAATCACAACTAATGTGTCTATTCTGCTGTTATTAGTGTACGACCCTGTTGTTCCACCTTGAACCTCATTACTGTATAACTGTGATAAGAATCCTTAACGATTCTCTCAATCTGTTGTCCTTTAAACAATTAGAAGTATCATATGCATTATGTATTTCTACTATTTATGAAAGAAAATGGGCGACACGGTGGTGCGGTGGTTAGCACCGTTGCCTCATAGCAAGAAGGTCGCAGGTCGCAGGTCTTTCTATGCGGAGTTCGCATGCTCTCCCCGTGTCTGCGTGGGTTCTCTCCGGGTACTCCGGCTTCCTCCCACCTCCAAAAAGCATGCTGAGGTTAACTGGCTACTCTAAATTGCCCGTAGGTGTGCGTGAGAGTGTGAGTGGTTGTATGTCTTTCATGTGGCCCTGCGATGAGCTGGCGTCTCGTCCAGGGTGTACCCCGCCGTTCGCCCATTCGACAGCTGGGATCGGCTCCAGCACGGAATAGCCGGAATAAGCGGAAGACAGTGAATGAATGAATGAATGAAAGAAAATGAAAATAGTACAAAAAAACAACGGCAATTCTAATGCTGAGATCAATACAGTGAGTTAAGTCTAAAATTAAATGAAGTCTTCAAGTTTGATGTCTACCAGATTCTAAACGATGCGATACAATGTGATACGATACAACGTGATACGATACAACTTTATTGTCCCCCTTAGGGAAATT
>CAAKHG010050293.1:4812-16393 GCA_901007715.1 Dactylopterus volitans
GGTGGGGGGGGTGTGGTTGGGGGGGGGGGGGGGGGGGGGGGGTGCTAATAGTCAGTGTGTTTATTGGCTCTTTATGACCTGGTTACATGATCCAGCGTCCACCACTGCCGCCCGGCTGTACTGGATAAGTGCGTGGTGACATGTAGGGCAGGTGCCCCCTCCAGAAACAAGTGTATGACCGTGTGTGTGTGTGTGTGTGTTGTTACGTGGTTCAGCAGAGGGGAGGCGATCCGGAGGTCGGCTCCAGCAGGGCCGCGGCGCAGGGCTCGGACAGCCGGGCCGAGCGCAGCCTGGAGGAGAGCCGGAAGCTGATCTTGGAGTGGGCCGACGAGCTCCGCCACATCGACAAAGTGGGTGCTCGCGCTTGAACGGCATCTGACCGCCGCCGCGCCGCGCAGTCTCGTTGGTTCTCACTCGTTGGGTTTTCCGCGTCCCCAGCTGCTGAAGCAAACCCCCAAGGCCTCCGGAGGCCAAGAAGCCGAGGACATGGAAGACTACGAGGACGCGCAGCTGCGGATCATGGAGTGGGCCAAGGAGCTGCAGAAGGCCACGGAGGTGAGGGGGGGCTGCTTTCGACATGACGGGGGAGGGGGGCCGGCCGGCTGCGACGCCGAGCCCTGGCACGGGAGCTGAGCGCTGCTGCTTTTGTTGCGCAGAGCTGCGGCGTGCAGAGCGACGAGGTGGGGAGCGTGCTGCGCCTGCTGGGCCTGAAGAAGAAGCGGCTGGTCAACCTGCTGCCCCTGCTGGAGTTCATCACCTGGTCCCTGCTCAAGGAGGACAGCATGGTGAGCCGCGAAGAAAACGTGCGCTCGGCTGTGTCAATATTTGAAGCGAATCTTTTCCCTTTACAACAGAAATTAGCAAGCGGGGGCTGTTGTTTACCGTGGAACTGTGGGGAGGTGACGTTTCATTTCTCACAAAGCAGTAAAAACGCAGCACTGACGGCAGGTCAAATCAAAGTCAGGCTGTTAAACTCGATGACATGCAGCGCAGATACGGCGCGGTTATGAAAAAGCGTTGCCCCACGTCTGCCGTGGGTTTATTACGTGGGTGGGTCGGGTTTACATAACCGCGACCTTTCCCCTCCGACGACTCTCAGCAATCTCATTTTCACATTTGCAGGCGATAGTGTGGCGTTGGCCGGCGGAAATTCGAAGGAACCGCGTTCCTGCTTCCTCGCAGTCTTATCCAGCGTCACACCGGCTCAGTGAACTTTTGAGTGTGACGTGAGCGCGCTCGTAAAGCTCGTCGCTTTTATTACGGCCGCGCTTCCTAAGCAATGGGCGAGCGTTTTTAGGAAAGGCGCAAAGATTTATTACGTCAGCCAGCCGCTTCTGCCTTCCGACCTCCGCCGACCATAAGGGGGGAAGAGGAGGGAGCGAATGTCTTTCTCATGATGTTATTTTTTTATTCCCGTTTCAGAACATGATTCCGCAGTTGTGGTTGCTGGCAAAGCAGCGCACATGGAAAGGAGGAATTCCGAGATACATCCCCAATTCAGGTGTGCACTTTTAAAACGGGTCCAGATTTCTTTTGACGGAGGTTGGCTGGGGCAGTTTTCCTTCCTTTCGATCCTCTTTACTCACCTCATTGACACACTTTTGGATGTTTTCTACACAAAGCACGCTCATCCTCTTCAGCTATAATATGTTTGCTTCTCCATTCACAGTCTGGAGTTGGATCTGCAGTGCAGCCGGTAAGCCCAGCCTGCCCGCTTTTACGCGGCGGCAAAGCGCGACAAAAAAAAACAAAACAAAACGCCCAGTCGCAGCGCAACGCGCCAGCTCACCCGTGCCCGCCCTTTGTCTCTGTCCCGACAGCCGACGTGATCCTGGATCCGATGACCAACCACCCATGGCTGCTGCTGTCGGATGACCAGCGTAAAGTCCAGGAGGGCCTGTCGCAGTCGGAGCCGCTGTACAGCCAGCAGCGCTTCGACAGCTGGGCCTGCGTGCTGGGCTGGGAGGGCTACAGCGGCGGTCGCCACTACTGGGAGGTGGACATCGCCAACAACGGCTACTGGCGCGTCGGGCTGACCACCGTCAACTCCAAACGCCACGGCCGGTTCCCCATGAGCCCGAAGCTGGGCTACTGGGTCCTGTGGCGCAGCACGCACCAGTTCTACGCCTGCACCAAGCCGGAGACACTGCTGCCCATCGGCCTGGTGCCGCGGCGCATGGGGATTTACTTAGACTATGAAGAGGGCCAGATCTCCTTCTACAACGCAGAGACCAAGTCCCACATCTACACCTTCACGGGAAGCTTCAGAGAGAAGCTGTACCCGCTGTTTGCCCCGCTGGATGGACGCACTCTCATGAGCATCGTACCACCGGGCGGCATCTGAGCCGAGGGGGACCGGAGCTCCGCAAAAACGCACACGGCGATGGAAGAGCAGCACAATCTGACGTGGCAAAATCGGGGCAAAGGCTGACGAGACCGGACGACGAGAGACGCTAATCCAAAGAAAGCTGAAGTGGGAGCGTCACAAGTCTAAATTTGCTAAAAAACAACAACAACAAAAAAAAAAAAAAAAAAAAGGAAATGAACATTAGCTCTCGCACCAAAAATCAGCTAAACCTCAGTGAGGAACTGACGGTGACCTTGAAGGCTGACCCGCATAAAAGAGCCGATGTTGTTGATCTCGATACGCGATGTCTGATCAAAGTACCCAAAAATATATATTTCATCAGAACGATTTTAGCTCTGCAGATTTCTTCTCAGACCCTTAACAACAAATCTGTATGTGAGTCAACTTTGGGTAGTCGGGTAATATTTATATTCGAAAGAGGATTTTAAAGAATACGCTCGGTTATCTGTTTCATTATTTTTTTAATGGCTGACCCAAGAATGAAGTCGACATGCTGAACATGTTTCCCCTTAAATGTAAACAATACTGCATCTACTCGTATGCATGCACTTTATAATACACTCTCAGACATGTGAGCAATAAATATTTAATAAACTTCATACTGTTTTTGCTACTTTTGTCGGACTGTTTTTGAAATATCCACACTTTCCACTTGTCCAGCAACAAATCTGCTCCATTTACATACAATTAAAAAAAAAAAAACATTTCCTGTATGCTTTATAGATAATCATGAACATGTAACTGGAACAGAAGTGGAAGAAGAATTTGATAGAATTTTTAGGTTAAAAAATATATTATTTTGCCACCTAATTGAAATGATATAAAATTAGGAGAGATGTAAAAGAAAACGGTGTAACAGCATGAGTAATGATAATGATAATTATGATAATAATAATACACTTTGTATAGAAATAACTTTTAACTCTTCTCAAAGACAGAATTCAAATGCGGGTCAACACAAAGTAGAAATAAAGCCTACCACTGAAAACTATTAACAATAGTCTTTGTTAATGTGCTAAAATAGCATTGTTACCTTAGATCTTCCCAGAACCAGAAGGTCTCCTTTACGTGAAGCTTTGGCTTTGATTTTTCGGAAAAAAAAAATTAGTCAACAAAAATCAATTTTAAAGTTGAGATTATTTACAGTAAATGTCCAAAGACGTGTTCTTGCTTGCTGCTGTTGGGCCTCTTAGTTGCTGCTTGATGATTTGTGTTCTTTTAACTGTTTGTGCATCATTACTGGAGGTTTCTAGATTTCCAGACTTTTAGTGGATCCTGACGCCTCATCGTTTTTGTTGTTAAGTGACTTTAAGATGCATCTCTGTCAAACAAATGTGAGGTGAAGGTGATTCTCACTTTGAACTGTGATAAGTGTTGTTTGTCTTCATGAAAGGTGCAAAAATGTATTTATATTGATGCCCCGCAACCAGTCAGAGTCGCGACTTAGAAAAGCGAGAATTGTGTGCTGATGAGAATCTTTGCTATTTACAGCAACATATCTAAGTAGTAAAGTTGGAGTAAACCAAGGAGGATCTATTTTAAGGTCAGAAGGATGCGTAATTAGCGTAACTAATGTTACATTGTTTTATTATGATCCAATTCAAAGAAGCATGAAACCAACAATGTTTAAATGTTGTCTCTTTATAAAATCAAAGGTTTTAAGGCACTCATAACGAAAACATAGCTGTTCATTATTTACCCCCTCATAGCGATTTTTCATAAGATTTTTGCTTTCCTATCAAAACGCAGTCAAATTTGCATGAAAACTTATGAGGGAAAAAAAAATGTATCCACACACAATAAAACAAGAAGCTACTCTTTCCACTCACTAAATATCACACACAAAGCGGATTAACATTCCACCTAAGAGCGATACGGCGCCGAAAGCTCTTAGCATCAATATGTTGACGGACATATAAAAGGCCCCCGTTTTAAGCAAATCCAAGAATGTTTACGTGTCTTCGGTCCCCGGGTTTCCGGCTTCCCGCTCCTCCAGTTCCCAGAAGACACTGTCCCTCAGCAGACCCTTGAAATGTGAATGCAGCTGCGGCGACACACACGGAAAATAACAGCGTCAGATGGCACACGAGAGGGCAAAGACGTCCTTTCTCGCACGTCTGACAGATGAGACTTGGCGCTCGGGCGCGGTGCCCGACCTACCTGGCGAAACACGCTCTGCCTTGTGGCTTCGGAATCGCACAGGAGGGCCGTTTGGGAGGAGCACAACATGGACAGAGTGATCTCCCGCTTCTCAGCCTCTGGAGGTGGTGAGACGTGAGGGGAAGACGCTTCAGCAAGCTGCGTCCTCGCCGTTAAATTCGAACGCGGCAGAATGGATGAATCCTGACCGCAGTCAGACGGATTCTCTGTTTGTCGCAGATGAAACACAGCGCACTCACGAGTTCCGGTGTCCCGCGACTGCCATAAGGGACCCCACCAGTGATCCTGCGTGTTTATCCCTTTTAATTAAGTATCCACTAGTTTCAGTTACTTGTGGAAGCGGCTTGACGCCTGCTTTCGATACGAAACTCTGCACAGTGAGCAAGAAGGGACACTTTAGTTGACTCCAGTTTGCCTATGATGCTTCTGAGTACGTATTTTCGCCTTTGTGTCAGGTCTGGTTACACTTTGGCCGACAAGAAATTACAGTCACACGGCTGAGGGGGCCTTTTGAAAGTGTGCTGTCATAATCCCGGGTTTCAAAAAGCTACCCACTTGTGTTTAGATATTCCGATAGTTTTCCTTCACACCTGAACGCGAATGCGCAACGTGTAGCATGTGTTACGGCGTCTCTTCGGGTCACGTCAATGCTGCTCGTATAACAAAGCAAATGGTCTCAGTGGGCCTCACAAGGCGGACGCGCGACAGATGTCGCATGTGGGGAGGCCACCCCGTCACGAGTTCGCGCGGGATCATGGGAGTTGTTGCCTCTAAAAAGTTTACTCACGCGCACACGCACGTCATGTAGCTATATAATGTGTGTGCATGTATACGTTATCTCTTTCTGTGCTGCAAAATGCCGTTGCCATAAAGTATTTCCTGCTGCTTTCATTTGCAAAAGCTCCAACAACCAACTGCAATCTTTTTAAAGAAAAACATCCTCTGTAGTAATTTTATTTTTTGGCATACCGTTAGCCTTTTGAACGTAATGGTTTGACTGCTAGCAGATGTGGGATGGGGTTTTTTTTTTTCTAAAAACATCAAGAGAATCCACACCGGGGTCTTGTGAAGGGCAAAAGTACGCAAAAACCGCCAGCGCGGCCTGTCGGGTGCGGCTGTCTCACCTGTGTACTCGGACACAGTAGCCGGGCGGCTCAGGCGATCGGCCTTCGTGTGGACCGCAAGCTGGTACCGGGTCCCCGATTCCAGGCCGCCAAACGTGTGGCTGGTGATGTTCTTGACGGTCACGGACGAGCTGTAGCCCCAGAAGCCGGAGCTGATGTTGACGACGTACACGGCTCTCTCGATGTTGGCGGGCGCCACCCACTGCACGGTGATGTGGCTCTTGTTGGCGTGCGCGACGGTGACGTTGACGGGCGCCGACGGCACTGGGCGAAGAGGAGAGACGGAGAGAGTTTTTGAATGTGGGGGTTTTCACGCGTTCAGAAGGTTCCGGGATTCGGGGAGATTCCGATTGTATTTGCACGAGAACATTCTCAGAGTGGGGGGCTCACGTGTGAACATGGAGCACTTGACCGGATTGCTCTTGAAAAGCCCGCTGACGGTGGTGACGACCACTGTGTAGTTGGCGGCGGTCTTCAGGTCCCGATAGCCCTTTTGGAGTTCACTGGTGTTGTCCCGGTCCACACATTTGCCTTCCAGCTGGAGCTCGACGGTGAAGAATGAATAATTGCCGGCGGGGGGGCTCCAGGTGGCGCTCAGGGTGTCGTGGCTCGTGTTCAGAATCAGTTTGGAGATGTGTTCAGGGGCTGTGAGGTGGGGGAAGAGGGCAGCAACAGAATCAAACCACTGATATTTGAGGACTTCGAGGGGCCGCCAGCGACGAGCAGCCGACCGCCGGAGCGCGAGCGGAGTTACCGGTGTAGTTGACCACAGTCACTTCATCTCCTTCTTGGTCATCGGCCAGCACCGTGATGCCGAGCGTGATCCTGGTGCCCATCGGCAGCCCCGTCACGTTCTGCTGCATCCTATGTCCGTGCAACTCTTCACTGAACAAAACGCTGTCGGGAAGAGGAACAACCACCGACTCAAACTGCTTGCTCGCGAAAACCGTCTCAGCGTCGTTTATCACGACCGTTTATCACCATGGTCTTGTTCTCATTTTATGGAGGGGGGGATAGCAAGGTTGTGATTTGACCGCCGAGGTCAAATCGGTGTGTCATCAGGACAATGGCATCCGATAAGGTGAGGAACACAAGCGCTCGGGGCGACATTTTAAACAGACTAGGCCTGTATGGCGTGGACACACACACACACACACACACACACACACACACACACACGAGGGTTCACACATGGGTGCCCCAGCAGCTACAATTGAAGGATGCTTCAAAAACAGCAATGGAGAATGATTTCTTGAACCCTTTCTTGATGATCGCCAAAACCTTGGAATTCATCGCAAATACACCACCATTTCATTGCGTAAATAATCTCTGGACTTTGTACAAAGGCATACCCATCGCTGTCATTCGTGGCCTTCACCATGAAACCGTCGAAGCGTCCCTCAGGGTTCACCCACGTGAGCATCATCGAGCTGTGCGTGTTCTTAGACACGACCACGTTGGACACTTTTCCCGGCTCTGGAGGCAAACAAGATACACAGATGTGAAGCACGGACGACATCAACGCCGGTCCCAGCGTCCGGTCTCATTTATGTCAACCAAGCAAAAAAGTTAAAAAAAAAAAAAAAAAATAACTGGATACAACCCTCAACCCGTGTGTCACTGTATGGCATCGCTGTGACACAGCAGTCGGTGAGTCTGTGGAGCCCTAACGAAAGCTCCTGCATTTGCAGCAGATATGGTATGAAGGAGCTGTGTGTGTGTGTGTGTGTGTGTGTGTGTGTGTGTATGTGTGCGCGTGTGTGGCGAGAATCGCTGCAAATATGCTGTATTAACATACTTCTTCGCAATAAAAGGATCAGATTACTTTTATTTCAAAGTAACACATTGCGATCTTATCGTCATCAAAAATCATTCGTTTCATTTCATTAAATATCTTTTTTTTTGGGGGAGGGGGGTTGTATTTATGCGGCACTGGCTGTTACCATCTATACCAACTAATCACAACAACCCCGCCCCACCGTTAGCATGGGCGCCATGATGGAGAGCAAGAGGCTCAGTGGAAATCTAAAAGTCAAATGCAGTCGCGTCCGTCCTGTCAGGAAGCGCCAGCCTTCTGTTTGTGTCGCGCCGGCGGCAACTCACTGGTGGTCACGTTGACGTTGTGTTCCTCGCTCCAGACCGACTTGTCCTTGACCCCCGCACGGATGGTGACCGTCTGACGCTCTCCAGGCGTCAGGCCGCCCACCTGTGCGCCCTCCGTGCAGCTTTCAATCTCCTTACCGAGGAAACGGATGAGATAGAAATCGACGTTTCCCGCCGGTTTGCTCCACGTCAGGAAGACGGAGTTTTGGGTCACGTTGCTGACGCTGTGGGAATCGACTCTGTTTGGCTCTGCAGCGAAGAACAAGAAGCACATGAACAACTCATGCTGCCCTTCAACTGGAAAAGTATCTATAAAAATATGGCAAAGTAAATAAAAGCTATCGGCATGCCGGCTTTTTCCTGTATAAGTCTGTCTGCCGTTAGCTAGTGATGGGAGAGCTCCGCCGACTGCAGGCTCCTCAAGGTGACGCTAGATTGTCGGTGATGGTGGTTTTGGGTGGTCTGCTGAGAGGACGGGGCTTAGCTTCGCATGATGGTGGTTTGGGGATTATCTGGGCGTGGTGGTGGTTTCTTGGGCGTGCTAGTCATTTGTTGGGCGCGATGATTCTTCGGCGTGACAGTGCTTTTTTTTGGGTGTGACGGTGGTTTGGTGGTTATTTGGGTGGGAAAGTGTTTTTTTTGGGGGGGGGGGCTCATGGTGGTTTGGGTGGTTTGCCAGGCGACATTACTTTTTATGGGCGTGATGGTGGTTTGTTGGGTGTGACGATTGTTTGGCGCGATGGCGGTCTGTTTTGCATGATGGTGGTTTGGTGATTATTTGGTGGTTTCTTGGCCATGATGGTGTTTTTTTTTGGGGGGGGGTGGGGGGCGGGGCAGGGGGGGATGATGGTGGTTTGAGTGGTTTGCTGGGCTTGATGATGGTTAGGTGATCATTTGGGCGAGATGGCGGTTCCTTTGGCGTTATGGTGGTTTTTTAGGTGTGATGGTGGTTTGTGATGGTGCGTGATAGTCATTTGTTGGCCATGATGAGTGTTCATTTGTCATGATTTGGTTTGGTGATTATTTTGGCATGATGGTGCTGCCTGTGGCATGATGGTGGATTCTTGGGCGTGAAGGTCTTTCGTTCAGCGTGATGGTAAATTGCTAAACATGTTGGCGGTTTGTTTGGTGTGGAAACCAGGGCCAGCCAGGAACAATACCTTCACAATCACGAGTAAAGCAAAAATCTCGTTTACTGTCACTATAAATAAGGGCTAACACAGCAATACCAAATAAAATCAGTGTGAACACTTGATGGCAAAATATTAGTTGCCGTGAAAACATAACTGAAAGGACCACGCTTAATTGCACTTCCTCACCATTTATTTGTCCACACCTCAGTCAGTATGAAGACGCATTAGTTGAATCCAGAGATCATATTTGCCTTTTATGTGAAACCAAAATGAAAGTGTGAACTCACTCGTGTAGAAGGTGACAGTCTGCGGGTTAAGGTCTCTCCCACACTTAACAGGGAACACTCGGACTGAGTAGCGGGTGCCTGGTGTCAGACCAACAAGGCTATGAGTCAAACCATCTTGGTTGCTCGTCAGTTCCTCGTCTCCTGCGACCTCCACGCGGTAGTGGCTGATTTCGCCAGGTCCGGTCAGCCATTTGAGATTGGTGCTCGATGGCATCACGTCGAAGACTTCCGCTCGGCCATGGAAGCGATCTGCGTTTGGAAATGAGGTCATTTTTAGGATTTGAGAACCTGAGAGACCCAAGAGGCTAGAAATGCACATACTGTGGTAGAGCAGCGCAGTGGATTAGCTCATGCGCGTAGGGCCAGCGTCAGGTTTAAATGTCAGCCCATGATTGTGCGATATTTCTCTCTGTGGCAGACCATGTAATATACTAATTATGAAAATATGAAATATTGTCTAATTGAATGTAGACCTCTCTGCAACACCAATTTGGCACCTGTGGAAGCCAGGATGTTTCCACCTTCCATCTCTTGATATATGGAGGATGAAACATGACCTATCCATTGATTAAAGAAGTGGCATGTAAAGGAATTAGCGTGCTGAGGTGCGGGAGCACGTTCCTTTTGATGTGAATGTCCGTTACAAAACATAACACACCCAGGGCGCATTTATTTAGACTGATTTTAATTTGATGGAGTTCCTCGCAAACGGAGTCACTTCCTTTGCGTCTCATTAACTGCATCATCATAGGGATGATATCCGTAGACAGGGGCTTATTGTGAGTTACTAATTTCTGAAAAAAATACACATACATATATAATGAGATCTAATAAATCTAATAATAATCTAGTATTTCTTTTAAAAAAAACATAGAAAGAGCACACAAAGGGCAAAATACTGTTCCTGTTCTGCATCGACTTTGCATATTTGCCAGCAAAAACGTGGCGAACACGACTAAGACAGGCGGAGCCTCACCGCCAGCTGGTTTCCGTGACGTTTGGAGGTCGTGAAATCAAAGAGGCGACAATAAAAGGGCTTTTCAACGACCCCTACCTTCATAGCAAATGTAAGGCAGGCGCTCTGAGCAGCTCCTCTCCACCCAAGCCCCAAAGCTGAGCATGGCCACGCAGGAGTCCTCGCTGCCGGCTCCCGTGTCAAGCCATCCCTCACATGTTGCCGTGTCATTCGCAGTGGAGCAGTTTCTGGCCAACGCGAGACTGCCAGGGTACCAGTTTTGGAAGGCCAGGGGATCTCCGTCGGCCCAGCGGGTCCAGGAGAACCTGGGGTCGCCGGTGTCGCGCGTTTCCGAGTTGCTACGCAGTCCCACCCAGTGGTCGGCGCTGAGATTCTTTGCGATGGCCCGGCTGTTGTCGGGGGTCACTGTCACCAGATCCCTGAAACACCTCTGACAGTGTGCGTTACATTTTAATAAATGCACACAAAATAACGGGAACAGCCGCGCGACGCGTGCCAGAGTCGGTGGCGGCGCTGGGTTGGGGCACCAGCGCGTCCCACTGAGATCCAATTATAAACCCGCACAGAATAGCCGTCACATTATGACCACTGTATGTTTACCATAGAATAACCGCCCTGCAATAAATTCTCCCTTCATGGGGAGTTTGTTGAATTTTTTATCGAATCCGATAAGACACGTTACAAGTTGCGGCCTCAATTACAATCATTGAAACATGACTGACATTTGATAAGAGATTCAATGAAAAAACTGCTGCAGGCATCAAGTATTTCAGCAAGTGTCTGGCCCCTCCATGGTGCTGCCCTTTCCGCACACGATGGCGCCACCTTCAGGCCCCTTCCTGCACATAAGCCCGACATCCACATTTCACCTGGCAGTGGCTCCTGGCGTCGTCCCAGCCGAGCTCCTCGGACTGGAGGAAGTACTCCCGCTCTGCACGGCTCTGCGTCCACGCCAGCGCTGAGGTCAGGCATGCGGGAGAGATGGCAAATAATAATAATAATAATAAAGTCTTGTGCAAATTTGCAAAAAGTCCCGACGGTATTAGATCGCAAAATTGCACATTTTCATACTCCCATAACTGTTTTAAGTTGTTCAGTGCTGCTTTTTTTCCCCCAGCTTCAAATAAAACGCATCTCCAAAATTCACTAGGGCGCATAATCATATTACATTTTTATGCTTTGGGGGATGTTTGGAAAACAAAGCAGCAGGTGGACTCAGTTTTGTTAAAATTCTGTATCGATGATGTGCATTGGACAGCAGACAGGTCATCTATTTAGCCAATTTCTTTTTTTGTAAAGTTGTGAAATCAAAACAGTAAAATGAAGAGCCGAATTAATCCACAAATTCAAGATGCCAGATATGTTAAATGCACAGCTTGGCTCCTTTAATCTCGTACTTTGTTTCAAAGTTTGTTTGTTTTTTTTGGGGG
>CAAKHG010050294.1:0-10114 GCA_901007715.1 Dactylopterus volitans
CGCCTCTGTGTGTGTGTGTGTGTGTGTGTGTGTGCCCCTGTGTGTGTGTGTGCGTGTGCATGTGTGTGTGCTTCACATTATTTAGCCCAAAGGTTAGGACGGGGATCCTGTTATTAATGTGTGTGTGTGTGTTTGTGTGTGTGTTTGTGTGCGCGTGCATGTGTCTAGACATGGCTATGGGTGTTTGGTCCTCTCTGTCTCTACTGTGCGGAGCGTTTCTACCGCTACATCCGGAGCAGAAACCCCGTTACCATAGTGACAGTCGTCAGGCACCCCTGTAATGTGATTGAGTTGCGGATGCTGAAGAGGAACTTTAAAGCTCGTCCTGGGCAGGTGAGTTCACAGGACGTGTCTTTTATCTCTTGATCTCATGTTTTTGTTACATTTACAGGGGCTCTGTCACAGATGATGTTTATGGATTTAAATTAATTAGCAGTTGTTCCTAAAAAGTAAAAAAAATTCCATCAGATGACACACCCTCTCTCTAATCTTCCCTTTCTGTCTCTCCATGTCATCCGGCTCTTCTCCTCCTCAGTATGTTGTTCTCAACTGTCCTGGCGTCTCCTCATTTGAGAACCATCCTTTCACGCTAACAGCGGTAAGAGTTCCTACAACCCTACATCTCACTCCAACACATTTGTGACCCATGACACAATGCAAACACACACATACACATCTATATTCTCACACACATATGTTTTTACAGTTTCCTAAAGTTTCTTCTCCCCACCGTCTTACCCCAGGCAGAGAACATACGGTTCTTTGTCTCTTGCAACATCCCACCCCTCAGCCGTTTGCAGGTGCTTGACTGACAGCTCGGTCCTCCAGCAATATTCCATCTCACATTGTTTTAAAGGGGGGTTTCCACTTTTTTCCACATTGTATGAGAGAAATTGAAGATAAACGAAATACTTTCTGCTTAGACAGCACACATGGATGAATCTGCAGTGGCTCTACACACGCACACGCGCACGCACACACACACACACACACACACACACACACACACACACACACAGACTGCGTGCATGCCTATGCCTGGTGTGTTATAGAGGTTTTAGGAGGAGGGCAGAGAATCACTCTGACAGAGAGCAGACAGACCCCTGAGGCTAGTAACGCCGTCTGCCAACAGGAAGGCTTTATATTTGTGTCCGTGAGTGTATGACTGTGTGTATGCTCGTGTGTGTGTTGGTGTCTTGTCGGATTTAATGAAAGGAGTTGTTGCTGTGTATTGTATATGCACACTGGGTTGTGTGTTTGTGTGCGTGTCTCCCGTCTTATGTGCATTTGTAGGTATATTTTGTCTTGCTCCCCCAGCAACAGAAACTTTGTGGATGTGCATGTGTGTGTGTGTGTGTGTATTGGTGACTCACTGTCTGCTCTCTAACTCCTCGCAGTGTCCCACGGAGAACAAGGAAACTTTTGGCATCCACCTCCGAGTTGTGGGAGACTGGACTGGTGGGTTTGCACACACTCACACGAGGATGCAAATCCTCTCTTTTTCTTTGCAGACTTTGATGCCAGTGTCAGTTAAAACACTCACCACTGTGCAAAAAATTTGGAAAAGGCAGAGAGGATGACTGTCCTTTGTCCTTTGCTGTTTTTTTTAAATCTTTGAATTTTTTTGGCAGACTCAGAGGGGGATTCACCTCTATAGGAAGCTGGGACAATTGCAAACTTGCTACTGTACACCCACGCACACACACACACACACACACACACACACACACACACACACACACACACACACACACACACACACACACACACACACACACACACACACACACACACACTCTGACGCACGCACGCTCGCACACACACACAGAGCAAACGAGGTTTAAGTTTTAGGATTGTCAGACCAAATGTTGCCCTGAAACTCTGTCAGTCACAGAAGAACATGTTCTGGGTGTGAAGTTCATTTTTGGATAGTGTATCGAAGCCCTCAGTTGTTCATTCATAGCCCTCCAGCACCTGTCGCACACTCGGTCTGGCATCGCCGGCAGTCTGTTGGATGGAGACTCAATGTCAGACCCACACAGCTGTGTTGTAGTCAAACAAGGGTTGCATTTGCTCCAAACCAGTCTCTGCCTGTCTCCTGTCTATATAAATCCCTCCATATGGCTGCTGTTGGAGCTGCTGGGCGTGGTGCTGGTTCCTTTCTGCCTCAGCTAGATGCGGCCTGCCTTTAGCCTGCGGTCCGTTTGCCCAGAATGGCAGGTAAAAGCTGCCCTTTGAAGTTTTAGGAACCACTTTTTTGGGCCGTTTGAAGAGGTCTCCCTCTGGCAGCTCGGGTGCCATCCAGCCGGGCCGCTCCTTGAGCAGCTTGTCCCTGTCGGGCCGAACGCTGCGCAGGAACTTCTTGAAGATGTTTGTAGTGAGCGAGAACTTCCTGCAAATCTCCTGTGAGCGGCTGAGGCGGAGAGGGTGAGCCGGGGTATCGGGTCTGTCTGCCGCGCCATGTACTGTCCTGTCCTCCCTGCTCTTCCTCCTCTCCTCCTCCTCCACTTCCTCCCTCTCTACCTCGGGCAGGTCCAGCCAGTTGCCCACAAGGTCGGCAAAGACGTTGTCCCCCAGCACCAGGGGCTGGCGGTTGCGGCTGCGGCTCATGAGCGAAGATGTCCAGTCGCTTGCGTCGTCTGTGCTGTCTTGAGAGTAGTCGCTATCCAATGAAGGACCCTCTCTGGAGAGGCTGTACAGGATCCCAGGCAGGTCCACTACCTGAGCGCGCTGGGGAGCCAGTGGCTGAGGGTAGGGCTCTGGTGGGGGGTTTCCAACCGTTGGTCCGTAGAAGTCCACCTGTGGTGCCATATATCCTGCCCACTTCCTGGGCACAGCCTCAAGGTAGTTCTCGCTTCTTGCGCTTCGTTCACTCCTCTCACTCCTCTCACTCCTCTCACTCCTCTCACTCCTCTCACTCCTCTCACTGTCCAGGCTGGACACAGAGGAGGACGAGGTTCCCAGGCTGCTTCTTTTTTGCGACGGGCTGTGGCCATCTTGGACAAAGGTGGTGCTGCACTCCAAAGATGGCCCTGGACTTGGGCTACGCTCCTCGGGCATGTTGTGGCTAAAGTACAGCCTGTGATTCTGAACTGATTCGGCAGGAATTGCAGCTGGCATGGCGGAACAAGCCGGCGGTGCAGGATGCGGGACTCCTCTGTTAATTGGTCGACCTGAGATGTCGAGGTTATCTAGGGCTGTCTGAACCTGAAGGAGCTTGAGTTCCTGGAGGGCTCCCATCATTGAATTCATCTGAGCGTGGAGGCCATCACCTGCTTCTTTCATTGACAGCTGCAGGGACAGAAAGGAAGACATAAAGATGAGTCAAAATTTTTGAAAATGCTCAGCAAGAGGTCGTCAGTTTAGGCACTCAGTTTCTCAGCCTCCTGCTGGGACACGTTACATCATCAAACACTGATTTCCGCAAAGTCTCCCTTCATGTTAGCAGATCCACAGTACACACCATTAACCAAAAAACCCCCAAAACATTAAAAACATGTATTAATTAATAAAAATGACAGGGACAGGCAAGCTTTTTGTCTCTGTCAGTTAGACTCATCTCTTATGCTTTCCAGGCTCTTGCACCTTCTTTAATTATGGGTCATGTGACCTAGTTTTGGATGACAGTCCACTGTTCCATATGGCCGAAGCACAAGAGAGGATCCAACCCATGACAGCTGTAAAAAAGACTGACTTGCCCCTCCCCACTCTCCTCACCCCCTTCAATATACGTTCTATTCCTCCCTTCTTTCTGCATTCATCCATTCCCCCCATATTTCCTTTCTCCCCCAAGCTTTCGTGTCTTCACTCTTACTTCCCTCTGTGCAGCAGCAATCATACGCTCTGCTTTCATCCTCCTACTCCTCCTCCTCCTCACTTTCTGCTCTCATCTGTTTAAGAGCCTGTGTCATGTGACTTGGACTAACCGCCTTCTCCTGACGGCAGACAGACAAGCCAGAAACCGCCTCCTGACCTGTGTTCTAACTTGCGGGCCTGAGTCATTGTACTGTTTGACCCAGAATCATTCACTTGGCGATGACAGGTTTATCTTTGTCTAGGAATATGCTAACATTGGCAAAGGTGGTGTCTGAATGATGACTAAACCTGCTAGCGGCCCTCCTTTTTTCCTTCTTCTCAAATATCTGTGGGAAGATGAGAAAGCATGAAAGGAATTTTGAAAAAGTGCCAGAGTCTGTGGCATAATACTGCTGAGAAACTCTTAAGAGCATATCTGGAGCTTCTGTGCTGATCCAATGACTAATTTTCACTCTCCTGTTAGTCCAACATTTACTGCACATAGGCTTCAATAATACGACCAAAAGAGAACTTTCCCTATTTTTAAGTAAAATGTCCTCTGAAAATTAAAAGGAAGAACTCACAGCTCTAACACAGACACGTAGTATCTCCAAAAATAAAACCCGCATCTTACCTTCTACGACAAAGCAGGAGGTGTGGATATCTGTCTCTCTGTTATTGTTATTCTACACCTCGGCCAGCCTGACACTGTCTCTCACCTTTCAAACGGATCAGTTTGACTGCCCCTATATGTATCTCTCTCCAATGGGGGGACACCAGCGGGTGTGACAGCCAATCAGCGCTGCCAGTCTACGCTATAATCCCCAAACGGTCGGGGTGGGGTGGGGTCACTGAGGCGGAAACGGACTGACAATGAGAGAAGCCAGAGGGGAGATGGTGAGTGAGAGGGAGTTAAGGGGTGGTGAGAGTCAGTTGGATGGGTAGGGATGCAGCGGGAAGGATGGAAAGGGGTGGGTGGTGATGGGGAGGTGGGAGGACCATATGTTTAGATGTCGAAGAGAGAACTGTTGATGGGTTCAATTATGGATGACACCATAAGAACACATGAAGGGGATTATACATGGGAGACATGGGATGGGGGGGCTGTGATACTTGATCTTGAGGGAGAAGTGATTGTGTTGACCCCCGAGTGGGAAAAGAAGCTGCATAGACCAACTGGCAGCGCAGCATCATACATAAAACAACCTATTAGCCTCGTGAGAGAAGGAGGCATGTGTATTTTCTGGGAAAACACTCAAATGTTACACATCAAGCTTTATCTGGACTGGATCAAAAACTTCAAGCCCCCTAAATTAGTTTTATTATACTGAACTCTGATAGAAAATTAGAAATTAACTTAAAAAAAATAAACTCACGTTTCACTTCAAACATTTCTCAGGCCATAACAAATACAAAACTCCCGATATTCTATGTATTTTCTATTGCGTGAAAGTACATCGATCGAGCATCATGAGCGCCTCATTAGGGTGACAAAACATGGCCGCTTCTCAGTATAAGCGAGCAGAGTTCAACGTCATCACAAATTACAGCCCCAATAACGATCATTAAAACATGTCTCTCAGACAAAAAAATAAAAATACAAAACGTGTACATACTGCTCCTGTGGTGTCATCCAGTGTCCATAAGCTACCACCTTCAAATTACACCATTTTTTTTGGCCTATAGCTGCTATGAGCCGAGGCTCTAGTTGCGTTCACAGTCCTGTTCACGGTTGCGTACATCCACACAAGTGGAGAGAGTCCTGCCATGTGTGCCCACAACTGACTGTGAACTATTTTTTTTTTCTTTTTTAATATTTGAAGAAGAGTTTGCTGTTTAATTCAACTGTATTGAATTTGGCTGCAACTCTGTTTACCCCTGAAACTCCAAAAGTGTTTTGTGGACTCAAACGGCTCACCAAATCCTCCAGTGGCGTAGCTGTGAGCAGATAATGAGTGAATTTTCATTTTTGGGTGAACTATCCCTTTAAGCATTATTTTTTTTACTCTTTTCATCATGCAGCCTGGAAGTTTTTTTTATTTTTTATTTTTTAAATCATGTATAGTAGTGGAACCTACCACTTTAATAAGGGAATTTTAAAACATTGTTTCTCTTTTTGATTTTTTCTCTAATTCCAAACAGTTGGACTGTGTTGTTTTTTTTTAGTTGCTCAAACATGGTGCTATTTTCAGTGGGTGATAATTTGCACAAGGGTTTATTTACAGAAAGGTAAAAAGGATGCAAACATAAATGAGACACCAACAGACAATCCTCCCTATAGGAGATAATCATCATTGTTGCTGGTTGCTTTTGTGTTGACTGACTAATCATTTTGTTACTACGATATTCATCCAAAGCTTCCTGCAGATGAAACATACCTTGCAACTTGACTAGTATCCTGGACCATTAACCTTAAACCTCTGGGTTAAAGCACTTACACCTAGAGGTTAATATATGCTGCTCGTCAGCACCATATACGTAGTTGAGTAGGTGTAGAGGGGCGTGAATAGAGATTTGCTAAAAAACCCATCAAGGCACATGCTGGGAACAAAAGCCTGCGAGCTTCTCGCTGACTCTAAATTAGGCAGTGAAGGTACATGTAATTAGCACAATCAAGTTGTCTCTTATCTTTGTGCTCCCCACATATGGCTGACTCCATTTGCTCTAATTGCCTGAGTCCTGGGAGAGGCTGGGAAAACGTGCATAATTATGGTTTACTTTCCTCCACATCAGAGGTCAGCAAGTCTGATGAGCGGATTACTTTATTGTCTGATGCAGACATGTGGCTTCGGTGAGGTGTATGCTGGATCATCCGGGGCTGCTGGTGGAATCTAGACCGCTTATGTGTATCAAATTAGTTTCTGAAATACTGTCTCCTATTCATGTGGTCTGAAAGGGCTGCACCTGTTTGCACATGCTCGCCAAAAACACTCTAATTTAATGCTGACATGCAACTTTTCCATTATCCTCTGAACACAGGCACTCCCTGTGGTTATTTAAAACACTCAGTTGTTTACAGGCATTTCTATTCTAAGGCACCATTAATAATTCATATTACGCTATGGGGAACAAACAGCGCAACAGTGGTACACTAAACCAAATCATTCCACCTCAGCCATGCCAACTAACTAGAGGCACTTCACGACTGCCATTTCAAGGCTGAACTTTGTGGCCCAAATATGTCAGCCTTCCCCACTTTCACTCAGGCATCTACTCAGGATGCTAAGAGTGACTTTAAATAATGACCCGCAGCGGTTTCTAGTTAAAGCGCAGATGTTGTAAATCCCGAGCTGTCTCACGAATAGGACATGTGAATCAGCTGAAGGCCTCATTAAGACAATGACTCCTATGTGGATGTAGACCTGAATCTACACAAGCCACTTTCGGCATTAACTAGAAAAAATAGAGATGAGGACAAAAATATCTGCCTAAAGAAAAAATAAATAAGAAAACTACGGAGAACCGGGATGAAATTGGGGCTGCAGGGAATCATTGTACTGCCCAGAAACACTGGCATCGTTAAGCCACTGCAGTGAAGTTGATTCAAATCATCTTTTTCAACAAAGCCTCCAACTATTTCAGACATTTAATCCACCCAGTCTTTATTTCTTTAAATTTATAAAAGAAAATTGAAAATCTTCTGGATCAATGAAAAGAAAGACAAACTTGCGCCGTCCAGATTCTCCCCTTCACCACCCGCCTCTTACTCCTCTGGCTGCACTGGCGCCAGTCATGCCAACGTGATTGCTAATTAAAGGCTGAATGCTTCAAAGTGTAAGAACAATGGCTGCCGGTCTTGAATTAATGGTGAATGGCTTTCTGAGTAAGAACCATTTAAACTTGAAAAAAGAAGAGAAAAAACTTGATTAGTGATTTTTTTATATGCTCATGTCAAGAACAATTTACTGTGAAGCTGCATCAAGACACCATTCAATATGCATGCAAGTGAATTAAATACCACAACGTATGAATAAATCAAAGCTTCTCTTTGCAGTCTGTTGAGATCAAGCCTTGCCTTCATGGAGGCCTTGATATTAGCTCTGGTGGCTATGGAGAGAAAAATTAAATGTGCAAACACGCTTAACTCTCACGTCCACACAGCTCGCATGAATGAAGTCTTATCTTTGCGTGCTGCTGTTCCAAGGAACCACCCTGATGCACCTTCATTGGAGGAGAGAAGAGAGACAAACTAACAAACCACCGCTTTGTTCACGTTATACTATACAGGCTGTTTACTGTTTTTTTGTTTGTTTGTTATTGGCTTCAGGGGCAGGAAACAGTGAGGCCAGACCTGAAACGTCTTCCTGTTTAGAGGGAGTAGGCCAGCGGCAGCAGATAGCGTACTCCACCCTCTCTGCACCCCTAATTAAAAATGAATGGTGGACTGTGTGGGTCAAGGACAGAAACGGGTTCTCTGTCCAGGGGATACAGAGCGGGTCTGTGTGTCTCCACTGCTGGACAGGCCACAGGCCGCTGTGGACAACCCTGAGGTCACCATCAACAGGGCAACAAAGCTGGTTAGGGTTCAGCCAGAGAAATAAATTACTGTGCACACATGACTGCCTCTTTGAGAAGGAAGAAGAAACGCTTATTTGGTAACTCCGTTTGCTCGCCGTCTCCTGAGGGTCGTGTTGGGCCCAGGAAGACGTAAGGACATTCAGACAAAGAATATTGGGCGCGCATGCCTTCTGCATCGTATCACAAATTATTTTCTAGGTGTTTACATTCACGTCAAGAGTGTTGTGCTTTTACTGTGGGTATGTGGTTGACAAAAATGTCATTATTTACCAGTTTTGATGAATTGGGGATGTGTTTAGAGAGTCTTGAGAAGTGCATGTACAGTTTATGCGGATGCTTAAAAAGATGCTAAACTTTGCGATCATACTGTATGACTTTATGCATTTCTATTATTCAAAGCCGAATTTCCAGAGGCCTAAAGAAATAAAAAAACAAACAACAACAAAAAAAGAACAACAAAAACCTCTGGGCTTTTGCTGACATCCTTTTATGCAAATGATTTTGGTTTCATTTTACACATTTTGAGACTTTGAGATTTTTGCTGCAGAATGTATCCTATAAAACTATAAATATGATGATGTATGCCAACTCTTGAAGTGGTGCATGTAGTGTGTGTGTATATTTTATACAGGTGAAATAGTTTGCACCACACACCAGTACCTAACGTTGACCTTTTTAACTGGGGTTAAATAGGATCATCTAACAATCAACATTCTTATCTGATAGTGTTGGAAAAATAACAGTAAAGTCATTTTCTGGGGAAAAAAAAAAGTGCCTTTGCATTTCAAAATATAAAGCTTTTCAAATCACCGTAGTGGGATGGCAGCAGAATTTGTCTCAAATGTGGGCAACACAAACCGAAGGGTTCAGTGAATAACTGTGTTTCTGTTGCACAGTCAGTCGAAAACTGCTCAGTGTGTCCACGTGTATTCAACACAAATCCATCGCTGTTTCCACGACCTGCTGCCCAGCAAGGAATCCCTCATGACCTTTTCAGAGATGGGATGTGGTTTAATAGCCTCTTTCCTGCTCAAGCTCATTTACGCCATCAGAAAAAAATGGCGCCGCTGTGGGAGACACAGGATGATTAGGACCCGTATCATCATCTTTGGCTGATGATATTTGAAGACAGTCTGGGATCCAATCTGTTTTCTCCCCGGTTGTAAATCTTGACTGGAAGCGATAATTGTCAGATGGATGCCGGATAGCTCAGCAGCTGACGTCAGCTTCTTGTGTGTGGGCAGTGAAAGTGCGCAGCCAATTCCCCAGTTACAACACAGAGTGTGATGTTTTTGCAGAGACTCGAGATTCTGTCTCTTCTTGGTCTTACATTAGGGAGAGACTGAATTACAGGAGCATTTCCTTTAATGTGTGATTACGGAAAATTCAGTGTTTTATTTGGAGTCATTAGGCCTCAACTGACTTGATTATATCATGCTATGCTGTAAAGTCAAAGTTGTATGTACAATTTATAAGCAGATTTTACAGCTTGCAACCTCACTGTTTCGGTTGAGTTTCATCTCACATCGCAGTCCGCTCTAATCTACCCACAAAGACAAACAATAATCATGCATTAGATGTTGCCCAAATAATGACAATATTGGAGTGACAAAATTCATTCATTTAGTTGCATCTATCAGTATGGCAGAATGACTCAAGATCCTCAGGTTTACCTCCAAACAATAAACCCCACATAAATCTGTACTGCTTGGATTATGGTTGCATGTGCATTGCACAAAGTAAAAAAAAAAAAAAGTAAAAAAAAAAAGGGCAATGAGTATTCAAACCATTTGTGAATTAT
>CAAKHG010050295.1:0-13324 GCA_901007715.1 Dactylopterus volitans
GTTGTGAACAATCAGAGGTAGAAGATTGCATCCATAGTTTGCATTGTTCTGTTGTATTGTTCACCAGAATTCTTGGGGTCTTACTGTTTTCAATAAAAGTTCTTGAGTTCTCAAACTTATTACTTACTACTTTTGTTTGTTTGTTAAGGTCACAGTTCAGGAATTATTGGCAATAGCATCAAATCAACATTAAATCAGTTCAGTTAGGACAGACTACTAAGGATAAAGAGTGACAGGTTTGAAGATGAAATGACATTTGCTGTGCACAAAAATAAACTTTGGCGCGTAGGTGGGATGAGCGTTTTGCTGAAATGACAGCAGGATGAATGAATGATTGGTAGAAGAGAGAGAAGATGGCAAACTGGGAAGGAGGCTTAAGAGGCGCGCTTAAAGAGACATTCTTCCTGTCTGAACTTTCGTTTAGCTCTATTATTATTTTATTGTGTTTTGTTGTTGTTGTTGTTGTCTTGGCAAATACATGTTGCTGCTGCGTGTGTTTCTGACACAAGAAGGGACGCATCTACAAGGAAAAGGCTTGCGTGTCAATTATGGGACAAATGGACCCAAACTGACTTGATGTCAGCCCTGTCTTACTGTTATATGTTGTACCCCAAAATTTGGTAATATACTGTTAAATAAAATTACAATTGATGAGCTGTAAAGTTACTTTAACCCAGTTATTCTACCATCATGTGCTGTAGTCCGCAATATGGTAATTAATAAATTACGCTAATAAATGACTTTGAAATGACCACAGCACCCCGCGTTATTCTACGGTAATATATAGTATTTCAAAATATCTAACGATACTGTTGAAATTAACACCTGATGAGCTGTAACATAACAACAAAATGCAGGCGTCTCTGCAGCTAGTATTTTACGGTGACATTCTTGTCTGTTACATACGTCTCTGTTCCATTTATCTATACTGACATGCGGCAACTATGACCATATAATTTCCCCAGGAATTAATAAAATGTTTGATTCTAATTCTTATTCTGATTAAAACTATTGAATGTTTTGGATATGAGAGTGATTTTTTTAAAAGCTAAAAAAAAAAAAACATACACAAGATGCATACAGCTCCGTAAAACTTGTATATGGCATATCTCAGAGATTTGACATGTCATCATACATGAAAAGGCTATCTACACAAATTATGGCCATATATATATATATATAAATATTTTTTTAATGTGTATATTTGCCTTAAATGGAAAATTAAAGTGATCTTAGCGCACAAATACTACAGAAATATCGCTGTCCGATACACATGAGGTGATCAAATCACTTACGTGTTTTGGAGGATCCTCTGCTCGCTTGTTTAAAAATGAAACTGAATAAATGTCTTTCATTTTCACTCCTGGAATGTGATATCTAAGACTTAAACGGTGTAAACAAAACATTATACAAAGTTCTGTTGCAGTAGTCTAGTACAGTTACAACAGGGAGCAGGGGAGGACTTCCGTTGAGAGGTTATCCATACTTCACTATACACTTTATACACTTTATTACATAATCATATAAGGCACATCAAGGCAGAAAGGCACAAGTGATTTTCACGACATTAACACCAAAGACACTTCAAAGCTTGCATAATGACATTACACAGTCCATATTTGATGAGTGCACCACCCAAAAGTTGGACTTTTCTAAATAGCCTAAATAAAAGCTTGGCAGCCGCTGCCTAGATGATGGTGTTGGATAGAAAAGCAACAGTTACTGGATTCACCCTTTTTTCCCGTTTTTTTTTTTTTTTTTTTTAAATCTGGTGGACATGGAGTCATGGTGCTTTTCCCATTAGATGAGAATATGAACCAAAACTGACTATCTATGTGAACTGGTATGCTCCATTCTCCATTGATTCTGGTCAATTAGAATAATTGAGTTTTCACAGGGGATAATTGCACCAGCCCTCACCAGCGAGTTGAAAACAGGCGTAATGCCATCAGTAGCTTCCGGCTTGGGTGGATATTGAGCTCGACATGGTCTGCAGTCTGACTTGGGTGCGATGGTTGTCTCTGATTAAACCAGCATCATTTTTGCCTTCAGCCCACAATGAATCCGGTGCTCCAGCTAAAGCCGGGGGAAGCATCTGTGGCGCTGTGTGAGCGTCTGTGTGTATATGTGGGCGCTCTGTGGAATGAGTTGAGCGGATCTTCCGCCATGAACAACATGTATACTTCTTTCTATATACGCTCAAGCCAGGGTTATACTGCACTTGTGTTTTTTTTTTGTGGTTGGCTCCCATTCAGATGGGTGAACACACACCTTTTGTGGCCAATGAGACATGTGGATGAGAGTTCAGGACATCAAACAAAGGATGTTTTTCTGTTTGACAGACAAACGAGTGGTGAGTTTTCATATGAATGAAACTGTAACTACAGCAGCACATTCATGGCTACCCCAGAACATGTAGCTGAGTGTTAGCTTCTCTTGATTACGGCCTTCTTTGAACTACTGTCCCTCAGGTTGTTTGTCTTGTCCTTCATGTATGTGCGCTTGTGTTTTCATGAAGGAGGTGTGTGTGCTTGGATCATCTGTGTTTTGCAGATCTCCCATTCACATCTCTGTCAGACCTTCTGCGGTTGGGGCTAGACAAATTGCCAACTTGACCACCAAATCTCCCCCCGTCAGACTGATTGGACAGCATGTGGCCAAGAGAAAAGGAATGCTTCAGACGTCCTTCAGCCTCATCAACACGTGACAGTGGCTTGGTGAAATTCTCCTTCGCTGTGCTGAGACACCAGTAGAGTCAAAATGTCTGTCTTAGGTTTCTCAGAAGAGATGTTTGTTGCATCTGAATCCACCAAAAATCTCATTTTGCCTTGTGCGAGCAATATATGTTGGTATTCGTAGGAACCCATCATGTGAGATCGATGCATCATTTGGCTGGCTCTGTTTTCCGAGTTGGCTTTATTGTAGTCTGTGGTCTATCCAAGCGGATATCCCTGGTTACTGCCTCCTCCTTTCTTTGCCCTGCTCATGTGCCCACTCCTCTTTGCAGCTATGATGCCTAACAGGGGCTTCCATTTTGGGCACTGATAGTCGGATGGGATGGCAGTTTTTGATGTATCTACTAGGTGCCCCTTTCCTCATGGAGCGTTTCTGCAAATCTGGTGGTGTCCACTCTGGGGGTGACACTCTGACCAAGGTTATAACCCCAGTCTCCTGTACTTAAGTCAGTAGCCTAAACCACTGTACTACACACTGTACAACTGACTCTTTGTACCTTGGCATAGATTCAACGAGGTGCTTTGGTCCATATTGACATGGTCGTGTCACGCAGCTGCTGTGGCTTTGACGGCCGCACATCCGCGAAGCGAATCTCCCGTTCCACCACACCCCAAAGGCGCTCCGTCGTACCGAAATCTGGTGACTGTGGAGGCCGTTTGAGCACGGTGCATGGTCGTGTTCAAGAAACCAAATGAGATTATTTGAGCTTCGTGACATGAGTCATTACCCTGCCAGAAGTAGCCGTCAGAAGATGGCCACAGTGTGGTGGCAAAGGGATGGACATGGTCAGCACCAATACTCAGGCAGGCTGTGGCATTTAAAAAAAAATGCGTCACAGGAACTAGGGAGCCCAAAAAGTGCCAAGAGAAAATCCCCCACACCATTACAGCACCACCAGCCTGAACCCATTATACAAGGCCGGATGGATCCATGCTATCATGCTGTTTACCCAGCAGAAATGGAGACTCATCAGACCAGACCACCATTTTTCTATTGTCCAACTGTGGTGAGTCGGTGCAAAAACAACAACAACAAAGCATTGTGGCCTCATTGGATACATCTTCTCTTTTTCGGACATGGCTGCGCATGGAAATCTCGGTAGATAAGCAGTTGATGAAATACTCAAGATAAGCCCGCCCGGCACCTGCAACCATGCCACATTCAGAGTCAATTACATCACCTGTCTTCCCCGTTTTGATGCTCAGTTTGAATTTCATCAAACTGTCTTGACCATGTCTACATGCACTGAGCTGCTGCCATGTGATTGGCTGATTAGCTCAAGAGCTGCATAAATGCAACACCACAATAAGAGACCTTAAAGAACAAAAAGGCTATTAAAACTAGATATTTTTTGACAGATTTCAGTTTACATATGTGTGACTTTGTCTTGTATTCTCTTTTTTTCCTTTATACTCCCGGTGTAGACAGCCGTTTCATGTTCCGATGAAAAGTGATCAGTGGAATATGGTTGTTACTGCAGACCTCTGCTTTAGGCTCAAGAATGTGGATTTTACATACAATTTAATAAATGATCAAGGCTTTTATTGAATACCTACTGTAATCAGCAGGCAGCATATTTTTGGTATTTCAATTACAAAAGTCACTGAGTCTGAAAGACATGGAGCTTGGTGACTTCCATTGAATGTATTTAATAGTTAAGTTGGTGTTCTTATGTTCACCCGATAAAAATCTGTATTTTGGTTATGCATTGATTAAAACAGCCACATATGCTTAGCTATATATATATATATATATATATATATAAATAACAACGTTGTAACCCTAATAAGGTCAGTTAGCAGCAAACTAGCAGGGGGTCCAAGTTACACTGAATCTGCAGTGAAGCTGTTACATAATCCTGACATGCCGATTCAATCCACTGTACTCTGAACATGACTGACACCTGGTGGCCAGCAGCGTGTAAACACCTCAGGTTTGAGATGGTCTGAGGCCCACTGTGCCAGAGCTCTACATCAAGTCAAACTATAGGCCCGTTTCACCGGTTTTAATCCGTCAAAAGGAAGAAATAAGTGCAGGGGGAAACACCAACAGCTTAGTTTTTGTAGGTGTAACACTACTGTACGACAGCGACTGGGCCATGCAAAGCACCAGAGGAGGTCTGGCTCAACAAAATTGGACACAGCCGTGAATAGCGGTCAATTCTACCTGCGCTCGACTTCCCAGCATCGACAAGATATTGGGTGAAAAATGCCTGTTGTATGAAAACTGAGTGAGTGTCTTACAACTGAGATCTTAACCATCACACACTGAAAAAAAAAAAACCCTCAGGATTTCAATTTGCTCTTTCAACTTCCAAGACACATTTTCAAAAAGCCTCCATTGTTGAGATGTGATTTTCACTGAAATTATAAAACCATATAAGTGCCACTCATGAAGAAAAACCCAAAGAAACCTGGACATGTTATATTGAGAATGTCTTTATTCAAAGTTTACTCCCTTAGTGCTTCCACTACACCATACAACGTCACTGTGTGAGCTGGGCAACTGCAGCGGATGATGTTCGACGATTAAGAGATGCATGTCGCCATGCTAACAACACTAGGGTGGGTGTGTCTTATACAGTGAAATTAGAGCAACAGCTTTTCGACCAAGGTTTTTTTTTTTTTTACTTAAGTTTTAAAACAAAAACAAAAAAAAAAAATTCAAAAATAAAAAATCTAAAGAGGGATTTTACAGTAAAGGGGCAAAACAACAACTTCTTGTCCAGAGAGGGGATGAGGGGTTCAGGAACAGGTTAGAGATCATCTTCTTCATCTGGGAGTGCTGTTTGTGATGCAACCTGGGGAACGGGAGGCAGCCATTAGAACCAATGAATAATATCTTAAAAAGGGCTTATTAAGTATCAAGGCACCTGAACATTAATTGTGTATCTTTGTACTCACTTGAAGCTCCTCCTCATACTTGGCAGCAAGCGATGGGTCCATTTGGACCTCTGGGGGAGCAAGGGCAGGCATAGCCACAAACTCCAGGTTGGGGTCACCAATCAACTTCCTTGCTAGCCACAGGAAAGGCTTCTCAAAATTGTAGTTACTCTTGGCAGAAATGTCGTAGTACTGGGGGACGAGCAATACACAGCATTTAGGAATGACGCGTTTGAGATAGCACAAAGGCTAAACTTCATAAAGCTGACACAAAACTGACGTGTCATCATGCAGGACTCGAGTCAGAGCAGTTGTTACCTGCAGGTTCTTCTTGCGGTGAAACACGATGCTTTTGGCTTTGACTTTCCTATCTTTGATGTCAACCTTGTTGCCGCAAAGAACAATGGGAATGTTTTCACAGACGCGGACCAGGTCACGATGCCAGTTGGGTACGTTCTTGTACGTGACACGGGAGGTGACGTCAAACATGATAATAGCACATTGGGCTGTGGAGAAAGCGGTCGAGTTTTAGCAAAAATGATGGGAGTTTGTGTATCAAATCTATGGCGACATGATTGCCGCGTGGACCAGTGCCGAGCTGGAAGAGCACCTTGAATGTAGTAGCCATCTCTCAGGCCTCCAAACTTCTCCTGGCCAGCTGTGTCCCACACATTGTACTTGATGGCTCCTCTGTTGGTGTGGAACATCAGTGGGTGCACCTCAACTCCCAGAGTGGCTAAAATTACAGGATAGAATGCATCAGAGCAAGAAACTTAGCTTTATTAGGACAAGAGGTGCATGTTTACATTCTAAAAAGAAACATGGAGGAAGTTTCAAGGTGGTCATTTCTGGCAACAACAATCCAACTGGAATCTCCCGGAATACCAAAGCGGACAGTCTAAATTTTGTGTAGTTTCTATTTTCACAACATGCTGCATTACATAACAGTAACATTTAGGCGCAACATAAGCCTGCGTTTCAACACCATTCGAGGCATCAGGTTCTTGTGTGTCACATTTTCTGATGTCAGACAGTATATGCAAGCGTGTTTGCATCGTTGAAATTTTATGGTGAAAATGGGATGAGAATATGAATTGACACATAACCCAAAATAAGTCTGGAATACAGGAGGATCCATAAGGGCCCACAGCCTGCGAGAAGGTTCATCTGACACTTGAAGAGCTATATCATTGACTCATGGGTCATCCAATTCACACTTACTACTCACCAACATATTTCTTCTCAAACTCTCCTGTAATGTGCCTCTTCACAAAAGTCGTTTTGCCGGTGCCCCCATCCCCTACCAGGACGAGCTGTCAAAACAGACCAGGGCACAGTTAGTTCAGGCTGGTCAAAAGCTGGTAGTGCACAGAAATTAGTCCTGCGAGCATGTACCACTTTCAAAAACACCCAGAGGACTAACTGAAAGTATATGGCGGTTAACAGCAGCCCAAACGTACCTTAAACACCGCCACCGGAACACACTGTGCCATTGAGTCCGCCGTGGTTGCGATTTTAACTGCGTGGAAAAGGGGGGGAGAAAAGCGGGATGGTTAGCAGGACATGACTGCCGAGTCATCCTTTAGTTCTGAGATGACTTAAGACAAACTGGTATCAAGAGTACATAGCTCAGTGAATGGGGTTGGTAGAGGCTGCTTCAGAGAGTCCAATAAGTACTTAAAATGAGCCTCAACTGTAAATTAACCCCACTAACCAAGAGGTACCTCACCATAAGCTCTATGGCTGCGTTATGACATAGCTACAGTCCTCTGATGGCGCGCGCAGCAAGTGACACCAGACCACTGGAAGCTACCAGCGGGGCTGCACACTTGCTTTATGACAGGCTTGTCTGGCCGCATGTGGAATCTGATTGGCTGGGCGTGCTGATCGGCGAGGGCGAGCTCCCCGCCACCAACTGAAAACACGCCGCTGGTGCCAAACGCGACGCGAAATCGCGCCCGTCCAAACATCCCCGGATGTGCACTTTATGAACAAGAATTTATGTTTATGCATCCAAAGCCCGTCTGACATACTTCACTGCACCACAATGCATTGCGTCATCAGATGGCGCAACGGCGGCCATGAAGACAGGCGGTACTTTTCGCTCTAAAGCCGCGCATCGGGAACTTAAAATAATAAATAAATAGAAACCTGACGAGAAATTCACCATGTTGATTCCCGATGCGAGTGTCGCTTTTCTCGAAATAACGTTTTTTTTGGGGGGGGGGCGGATTTGTGGCCACGTTTTCGGATTTTTGTCAAGCTCGCAATGGAAAAAAACCCGGGCACACTTACGCTTGTTTCCAATATTAAACCGCTGTTGCCAAGTAGGAGGCAGAACGCTTCCGAGAGCGCCGCGATTCAACTTTCGATTAGCAAGAAACGCGCCTCGGTAAACTTCTTTGCGGGCGCCCGCCGCGTCGATGCGCGGTGTGGCCGGCGGACCCAGCGCATTTGAAGTTTGGGGGTCGGCGCTGGGCGAGTGGCGCCTGTGGGCGACAGCGAACACGAACGCAGCCCCGGCGATGACCAATTCTAGCATTTTCCATCCATGCTAGCGCTCCGCCACGTTCACGTGCGCCGTTGGGTTAACGTCTCGCACGCGTCGAATGTTCAAATTAAAAGTGCGTGTCGGCGGCTGGGGGGGTTTTAACGTCAGTCTCAAAACTACAGCGGGCTATAATAGCTAGCAGTGCTCGTTGGGGTGTGCGCGCGCGAGGGGGGGGGGGAGATAACGTAGAGTGCGCCATACGACGCGCGACCGCACTTTTTCTTGTTCGACTGGAACAATTGACTGTGGGACAGGCAATGTGTTCCATGCTGTAGTTGTCGGCCACTTTGCTCCGGAAAAGACACACTGTGCACAAAGAAGACTTGTCGCATCGAAATTGAACGGAGACAATGATTTTTAAAAAATATAACCGCCCGAAGCTAACGCAGTGGTTCCCAAGAACAAAGCGGCGAAATGAGGCAGAGCGGAGCCCGCTAGCCCGCTAGCTAGCATGGCATGGACGCCATTCTTTTCTCCGAGCTAGCGGCTAACTTAGCACAAGTACATAAATGGCCTCATCTGGCGTGCAGTTTCCTCGGGCGATTACATCTGCGCCGCCGGACGAGCGCCAAAAAAAATGGACCTAAAGTTGGATGTTAAAGACTTTCTCCCACAAACGCGAACTTGAAACGCTGGATGGGCCGCGAAGAAAGAAGAATGTAGACTCACCGGGTGCTGCTACGATGAGAGGAAAGAGTAAATGGCTGCGTTCGCGGGAGATTCAGCGTGGAATACGAGTCAGTTTCCGCCCTTATCATGTGATCACCGCAGCGGCAAAAAAAAGAAACCCATGCAAGTAGTAACGGCTGCAGCCCGCGAAGGAGGCGGGGTTGGACGTCCCGCCCCGGCCAGCCGGAGCGCGTCACCGTGCGACGTTCACGGCGGGTTGGCAGTTGGAGGATCGGACGCTGAACGATGGTGCGTTTAAGTAGCCGCATTCAGGCCCCGCTGCGAACGGTGGGGTTTCGTTTGTTGCTGTTTTGAACCCACGCAGATGCTGTCATGGATAAAACTAAACCGGTAAATCTGGGATCATATAAGAAAAAAAGACGTGCGAATTTATAACATACGGACATCATTCGTTTTCTCATCACTGGTCATTGGTCAACTTTTTACATTTTGGGGAACATAGGTCATTAAAAAAATGACTTTGTAACTGTCAGAAGCGTCCTAATTTTAATGCAGCATCTTCGGGGGTTGTTTTAGATGCAACACCTTCGGGCAGAATTTGATTTTAGTGTGATCTTTGCAAGTATGTGATCTATTTAGCATTTAATTGCTGGAATATCAGGCGTGGCCATCTGGCTATTGTATTCATAAATCGTTATCTATAGCTACACGCAACACAATATCGGCACATCGTGGTTCATTTTGACGTACCCACCACAATGAATAGCTTTAAGTGATGAATCTTGGGAAAGGTAACGTTTTGATTGCAGATATTTGTTGAAACCATGTTAAGAAATGAACACTGAAACACTGCGACTATTCATGTATGAACAATGTAAGGGACCAATTTTTATTTATTTTTTTAGTTTTGCGTTGATATTAAGCTCGAGGAACTGGAGTGGAGGAGGAAGGATTACAAATATATTTGTTGAGAATACTCCTGGGGCTGGTATGAAATCCCCCAACTAATAAAAAGTGTATTAAGTTTGGGTTAATTCAGTCTTTAGGTCAATTATAAAGAAAATTCCACAAAGAATATTAAGAGAAAGAAACCAAGACTGTTGTATACTTTCCTTTAAAATCATTTTATTAATTCAGCAGGGACACAAAGTGAAATCCTCCCTGGACAGATACAAGAGTACAGTGTGTTCTCTGAGCAGATACCTCGCAGCTCCCCTCGTCTTCCTTCTCCTGCAGTCTGTGGGTAAATAAAAACACGCGCCATGTCAGAGGAGCTCCCCTTTAGCTTCTAGAACAAAAACCGTCTAGAAGACGTCTGGAAGCCCTCTGGTCAGTGTTCTAGCCAGACACTTAAAAGTTTTTTTTGTTTTTGTTTCTTTTTAATGTCTCTTATATGTCATTACTCGCAACTGCAACGAGGTGACGCAGCAGCTTGAGCAGGTTAGACGGTCGCCACACTCACGTTGCAGCTCCGGTGGCAAAAGCCTTCTTATCCTCCCGTAACATTGAGACAGCCATTCACCGCCATAAAGCTGACCCGTCTTGGGGATCTGTGAATGAGGCCTTTCGAATTGTGCATTAAGGCGATTTAACACTCACCGACGTAACGCGGCTTCCTTCCTTCCTTCCTTCTTCGCGGGAAGGTTGAGGCCACGCAGTTCTCCTTCCTCGGACCGTGACGCACTACACATGGGCGGGGCTAATCGTGACATGCTGGATGTGGGGGCGGGGCCGGACGTCCAACCCCGCCCTCCCACAGGGCGGGACTTGCCCTATCCGGCCGCGTTCGGCTGCGCACCGCCATCGCAGCGGCGTTCGCTCGGCGGGGCGGGCGCGCGCATGGCGCGTCGGTGCGGCGGCGGCGGCGGCGGCGGGAACGCGGGCCAGCCGCGGACCCGACGAGCGACCTGCCACAGCCGATCGTTTCGGCTCCAGTTCATTTTGTAGTTGAGGCGGGGACGACATTACAGAGCCGCTCGGACGGAGACTACAGCCAGCAACCATTTTATGACTGCAGAGCCGGCGAACAAGTGGATTTTAATTCATGCTGTATACTGTAGACATGCAGGTGAAAACCGAGCCTCACTACTCCCCAACAGCCTCACATCGTATCTCCAGGTTGTTTCCTCTCACTGCAATTAGTACTTTGATATTATTGTTAAACAGATGAAAGGATAGATTCAATTCGTCTGGCTGCCAATTCACGTATTTCAATGCAAAAAAGAAAAAGAAAAAAAGACAACAGTAAAAGTTTCAATGATGCTTTTTCTCCATGTTTTTTTAATCGCTTCTGCAAAAGTACATGAATATATATTCATTCAGAATTCTAATGGCTTTGAATTGTATTGTAAATGTAGTGCAACACGGAATAGCCTATCTCAGACTATGCATAGGTTACGGATCAAACACTCAACGATAAAGTGCAATACGAAGAGAGAGGATATAATTGTGCGTTTGTTTGTTTGTTTTTTTCTCACTTCTGACAACAGAACATGAGGCTGCAAGGCTTTACTGCATATACCTACTAAGAGCCATTTTTCAGTGCTTTGGAGGATGACCTGCGCACGTCTCACGTTTGCCACGTGGGCAGCGGCCAGTCTATCTGTACAGGTAGTCTGCTTGTATGTTGGCTGCTATCTCAGCCTCCCATCTGTCTCCGTTGTTGAGCAGCTTCTCCTTGTTGTACAGCAGCTCCTCGTGCGTCTCCGTGGAGAACTCAAAGTTTGGGCCCTTGAGGGAGGGATTAAAGAGAGCGTTGCTATTTAAAACTTAGGTCAAATTCTAATGTCATAAGAAGAAGTTTCATAATCTAAATTACTGTCCCTTTCCCTGTTCCCTTAAAGGCGTGTAAAATAATCCAAGGAGCCCATTCAATTTTCAGGCAGATGTGGACATTTTCATTAATTTCCAAGGAAATATTACATGCACCCTTGCAGATTTATGTGCAACAGATGAGAGAACAAGTGGTTGTACTTGTAGTAGTTTACTTCCCGAAGTCTACGCTTTAATGCTTATTTGGTGCAACTGTGGATGCTTTAGCTTGATTGGAAACTTGTACTAGTTGTGGCTCTGGTCAAGGCTGCAGGTTAAAGGCAAACATACGTCTTCTCTTGGAGGTGGAGCGGAAAGCCTGCCGCCCCACATATTTAAAGACAATAGTGGAATAACAACCACTGCTGACAGCCACCTTTGTTCAGCTCCATGCGATGTTCCATTTCCTATAGAGAGATTGTATATCATTACCTCGACGATGGCATCAACCGGACAGGCCTCCTGGCAGAAGCCACAGTAGATACACTTGGTCATATCGATGTCGTAGCGTGTGGTTCTCCTGCTGCCATCAGCCCGGGTCTCAGCCTCGATGGTGATGGCCTGGGCTCCACAGAGGCGGCGAGAAGAACAAGAAATGCAAAGTTAGACAGATGCTTCAGCGAAACGCCTGGGTGATTATGAAACGGGCAACGTGATTAAAAACTGACTGGAAGATCGCAAATTTCGGGTAAACAAACATGCCCGACAGCATGAGCAAAGAGTGTGTGCATAACAATGAATTGCCTTGGTTACACTTCTTTCCCTTTTCAGTGAAATATGCTTCAAAAAATCTGGAAGAGGTCAAGGTGCATTTGAGATTATATGCAACAGTAAAATATCATACTCATCTATTGATCAATTAATACTTTCAAGACTAAAACGGATTCACGCTTGTTCTTCGGTATCCAGAAAGAACACTTAATAGTTTGCTGGATTTATTTTGGTAACTTAATACCCTAAACAGTGGCACCTCTGTACATGACTTGATTCTCATGAACAGGAACTATGTGTACATGTGTGTGCGCGCGTGTGTGTGTGTTCACCTGGGCAGGACAGATGGCCTCGCAGAGCTTACAGGCAATGCAGCGTTCCTCTCCGTTCGGGTAGCGACGCAGGGCGTGCTCGCCGCGGAAGCGGGGCGAGAGAGGGCCCTTCTCGAACGGGTAGTTGATAGTGGCAGGTTCACGGAACAGGTAGCTCATGGTCATTGCCAAACCTAGAGGGGAGGTTCATCGTCAAAGCGGGGTTATCTAACCCTAACCCGGGAAAAAGACAAAAACCAACCGCAAAGCAGCCACGAAATTCCCCCAATCCGCTTCAGGCATTCAGCTCCACACCCGTTTGTTCCTAACTGAGGAACTGAATACCTGAAGCCAGGTTATGAGTGTGTGATTTGCTTTTAAAAAACTTTAGTATGCAGCTAATTTGTGTGTGCGCTATGTGGCATTTTTTTTTGCATTTAAAAGAGAGGCCCGAGTCACCGAGTGAAGATGAATGCACTCATTCATCCAGTCATTTTATCCGGAAAACACAATCGGGCCATAGCATTTAGCTTTAGCCCAGGTTCAAAATTTGAAAGCAATGCCAGACGAATAAAAAGGCATTTTGAGGAACCCCCCACCCCAAAAAAGAAAACCTTAGCGAAAACAACAGAAGCAAAAATTATATCATAAATCCCCCCCCCCCCCCCCCCGTCCCAGGGGGGGCCGCCGGC
>CAAKHG010050295.1:18298-33483 GCA_901007715.1 Dactylopterus volitans
CTGCAGTTGAATACATATTTGTCTCTGCAATAAAATGCAGTTTTTATTCATTGTGGGATTTAAATGTATGGTTAGTTAAATGTTTGGTTGTGGCTCTGTGTGTGTGTGTGTGTGTGTGTGTGTGCGTGTGTGTGTGTGTGTGTGTGTGTGTGTGTGTGTGTAGGCAGCGTGGCTTGTTCCGTGTGTTGAAAGCCTACACTCAGTACCAACCGGAGGAAGGTTACTGCCAAGCACAAGGACCAGTGGCTGCGGTTCTGCTGATGAACATGCCCGCTGAGGTCGGGACCGGCGTCTCGGTTTACCTTTCCGTTGAGGAAAACATAGACACGTTCTAAAGCCGGTCTTGTTGTTGTCTCGTGACCTTTTCAGGAGGCCTTCTGGTGTCTGGTCCAGATCAGTGAGCAGTACCTGCCCGGATACTACAGCCCTCTTCTGGTGAGAGGTCGCCCAATGTGAACACACCTGACACCCAGTCCTCAGCCCATCAGAAATTATGAGTCACGAACAGCGAAATAATTCGAGATGTTTGTGAATTGTGAACATTGTGTTGTGCAGGAGGGCGTCCTGTTTGATGCCGGCATGCTGACCTGGCTTTTGAAAAGGACGTGTCCATCGGCGCACAAACATCTGCAGCATCACGGAGTGGAGCCCCTCATGTTTGCCACCGACTGGCTGATGTGTCTGTTCATACGTCACCTGCCCTTCAACACCCTGCTCCGGGTCTGGGACCTATTTTTCTGCTATGGTACATCCTCCAGCAAGGCTGACGGTCACAGAACCAAAAACAGACTGCATCAGATTACTGCCTGGATTTAAGTAGCTGAATTTCTTGGATATTAGAGTTGCATATCATGCTGTGTTTTAACTGCATGCTTTGGTTTAAAAACAACATGCATTTTATATTGAGGCAGTTGAAAACAGTCAGATGTAATTCCTTATTAGGATTTATTATCTTGTGAGTAACCATTTAGCCTCTTCATTGCTACATTCATTCTATTTTTGATTTATGTTTGTTCTGATTGCCTAAAACATGTTTGTTTGTTCGCAGATGCATAATTTGCTAAATGAATTACTGTTGCGCATTTAAAACCTTGGTAGAGTAAAACTGCCTTCGTGTGTAAGAATGTGAAAGTGTGTCCATCAGCTCTTTACCCTCTTTGTGCGCCGACTCTTCCGTCTCCCACACCCACCCCTCTCTCTTTGCTCTGCAGGGGTGCGGGTGCTGCTCCAGGTGGCCGTGGTGCTGGTGCGTCGGGTGTTGGGTCGGGCTGAGCAGAGGAAGCAGTGCCAGGGCCAGATGGAGACTCTGGAGAGGCTGAGGGGCATCAGGGATGAAGTCCAGGAGGAGGACGATGCCTTCATATCAGAGGTAAGAATGAAACCGGAGGCCGTCACTGTGAACAAAAAAAAAAAGCTTACTTTTTTAGTATAGTTCATCAACCCTGAGGGGAAATGACGGTCTGCTTCTGACCCACCCATAGGGAGTGAACACACACCACACACAGTGAGCACACACACGCACCAGAGCAGTCACTGTCAGGTTGAGGGGGAGGAAAGCGCTGTTCCTTCACTCCCCACACCCACGCAGTCCTGCGGGGGACTGTATCGATGACCTTTCACCGTCAGACCTGCTTCTTTTAAAATTTAGGCCACAGCTGCCTCACCAGCTGTGAGTTCATGCAAAACAAACACACACTGATGCCACCGACAACGGGTCAAACGGCTTTATGCGTCTGATCACACTGAAAATTGCAAAAAGTTTTCAAAATGGTCTAGAAAATGTCACACTTGGGTCGTGATGGACAAAAACCACCAGTGGCAATTTTGATAGACTTTTTATGTCTCAGTTATAACAGGTGTTGTTGTTAATGACATCACTGAAGGCTCTATAGCTTAACAGAACAGAACCCTTGTTAATGTCAGTAGAAACGTGTTTCTCCTCAATTTCATGTTATAATGGCTGTTGTGCATGAGGTCGATCAAGGACTCCGAGTCTGTAAAGCTGGTGTATGATTATCCATGAATGATCAAACTCACAAACGGAGGAGGAATGAACGTCATTCTTCCCGAAGCGGTTTCTCTCATTTGACGTGTTGATGCTGGTGGTAGAGAGCTCTGCCTCTTCACTGCATCATCTCCTGTGCACGATGACTGAGGTTGGTGACTGTGAGGGCAACAGCACATAATTCCCATCACTTTTTTTTTTAACCTGCTCTAAACCGTTCAGTGAGTTGTCGGTCCCTGCGTGGAGGTATCAGCGTTTCATACACGAGCAGTCAGATTTTCCTCTTTAACTCGTCTCCCCTGCGTGTGGGAGACAAAGGCTGTCTCTTCTGTAAAGATCTAGCAGATAATCTTTATTTCAAACATCTTTCTAGGATGTTGCGGTATCAAATTTGCTTACCATGTAATGTTATTATCTAACTCATTAGAAATGACAGTAAAACAACACAGAGAACTTTTTTTTTTTTGTCTTCAGGTGTGCTCTGTGCCGCTGTCAGCCAGGGATCTGGAGAGGCAGACAGAGAAGGCGCTGGAGAAGTGGAGAAAAGAACGGCCCTCGTCCACCTTCGACCCCAGGGGTCGCTGCCAAGGATACCAGATGGCATCGGAAAGGGCTAAACACATCAAGGAGGAACGGGACAAGAAAGAGAGAGAGAAAGGGAACCTGTCTGTGCCTCTGGCTCGCTCGGCCTCCACGCTCTCGCTGTCTCCTTCGCTCCTTCACAAGAGGTGGAAGAAGGGAACAAAGGCCAGCACAAGAGAATTGCCGGGCGGCGTGGGAATTATGAGGCGTCTTCCAATGGGAGCAAAAGAGGACCGCGAAAGCTGGGATGAGTCAAATTTCAAGAGGGTGCAGAGCGTCAAGGAGGAGGATGTAGCCCGAGAGGAACATAAAACACAGAGCGAGCCGAAACGAGCTGGACAAACGAAGCAGAGAGAACTGTTAGAGGAGAGCCAGAATACTGTAACACCACACCCAGAAACGCGAGGAGAAGCAACCGTTAGATCCAACGCTGAAGAAACGGGAAGCCAACAAAGCGAATCGGAGCAAGGCCGATGTCTATCACAGAATGTAGAGTCCACGGAGGACGACACAATCGTGAAGACACACCTAAGCCAAAGTGCAGCCGAGGCGCCGTTTGCTAAAGATACTCCTCTGCCAGCTGAACAGGCGGAGGAGTCGGACACCCACAGCCAATCACAAGTCGTGCGACAGCAGAGTCACCAGGAACATGACGCCAAAAGTACCACAGAAGAGACAGAACAACAGGTAGCAGACAGGGAACATTGCGTGAGCGAGGTTCAGACCCAGGAAGATGCAGAAGCAGATGTAAAAACAGAGGCGGAGACGAAAGTGGGCGTAAACGCTCGCGAGGAAACGGCTGACACGAAATCAGAGGAAACCGAACGCGCGCCGCAGCAGACGCGGGTAGGCAAAGTCGCAGATGTGATCATAATAATAGAGCCTGAGCTACACACAAGCGTTGAGTTGAGTCCAGAAGTGGAGGAAGACAAGTACACTGAAGATAATCGCGTCAAAAACCAAGATTCTAATTTAGAGACGCAGCAGCAGCAGCAGCAGCAGCAGCAGACAGATGTAATCACAGAGCCGGGCAATAGCTCCCAGGAAGCTGTATTTGAAGTCCAACATCACAGTGCTAAGTCATTATCAGAAGCAGACATAACAAAGGAGTGCCATCCTCAAACAGAGACAGAGACTGACACACGGGCCCAGAGTCAAGAGGAGGCCGAGGGAAACGCAGCCATGCAGGATCAATCAGCAGCTGATACACAGGCAGATGGAGAACGTGATACGCTTCCCCTCAAAGAGGCAACGGCTGAAACAATTAATCCGACTTCACTGGAACGTCTGCAACAGAGAGGAGCCGTCGTCACGGCGGCTGATTCGGGGACTGACGCAGCAACGCCCGTCGCAGATGACACAGCGACACTGACGAGTGAAGAATGTTCTCGGTGTTCAGAGGAGGAGAGCGAAACAGAAGCGCCGGAACCGAGGAAAGCTGAGGAGATGTCAGCTTCACACGCAGAAGCTCAGGTTGACAATGATTCAACGCTTCGTGATCAAATACAAGCAGAAGCACCAAGAGAGGCTCAGGCAAACTTCGAGACCACCATCGCCACAGCAACTCCAGGGGAGACTTCATCGCAGCCGGAGGCGAACCTCACCGCCGCCGAGCCCGATGGGACGACAAGTTCAGATGAGCAGGGTGCACTCGACCAACCAGACAGCCAGGCGACTGCGGAGGAGAAAAGAAGCTCAGATGTTGAGGACAGTGCAGCAGGCGAGGGTCCATCGCAGCCTGTGGTGAACCTCACCGCCGCTGAGCCTGATGGGAGAACAAGTTCAGCTGAGCAGTGCGCACCTGGACAACCAGAAAGCCAGGCGACTGCGGAGGAGAAAAGAAGCTCAGATGTTGAGGACAGTACAGCAGGCGAGGGTCCATCGCAGCCTGTGGTGAACCTCACCGCCGCTGAGCCTGATGGGAGAACAAGTTCAGCTGAGCAGTGCGCACCTGAGCAACCAGACAGCCGGGCGACTGCGGAGGAGAAAATGAGCACAGGTGTTGTTCAAGAAGGCGCAGGAGGAGAGGGTGAAGTCTTTTTTTCCCCCGAGCCGAAAGAAAATCCAAACACCGACAGCAGCAAAGTCCAAAATAAAGGCGACGCAAAAGACCCGGCCGAGGCGAGTCCCAGCAGCCTCGCGCTGGCCTCCGAGTGCGACGGCAGACACCTCCCTGGTGATGTCTGCGTCCGCAAGTCCTCCAGCTCCCGGGGGTCCAGGTTAGCACGCAGGCTCTCTGAAGATCTCTTCACCATACCCCAGAAGACAAATCAATCCAACCCCACTCTCCCACACCACGTTAAAAACACAGACTCTCCATTTAATCCCGGAGCTTCAAATAAAACCCCAGCTGCTTCTGATGGGACAGAAATCACCTCATCACTGTGCTCGGAAGCAGCTGCCAGGACAGCGCTGCAGCAGGAGCCTGGACCACCTAACCCTCCTAAACACTTCAGTCTCTTCCGCAGACTGAAAGGCGAGCAGCCCAAAAAGGCCAAAGGGAAGGGGGCACCAAAAATGCAAGTCCCCAAAATCTTGATTCAGGACTTCAGTGATGTAGTGGGAGCGGGGAAAGTGGAGGAGGAGGAGGAGGAGGAGGAGAAACTGAGCTCGAGAGAGAGACGGAGGAAGAGGAGGGAGCGAGAAAGAAAGGAGAAAGAGAAGGAGAGGTTGAGGAGGAAGAGAGAGAAGGAGCTGAGGAAGGAGATGGAGCCAGAGAGGAGGAAACCACAGACGAGGGGGCAAAGCTTCCAGGTGCAAAGAGAAAGAGGCAGCGCGGGTGCGAATCAGGGGGCAAAAACCGGCTCAAAGGCAACACAATACTCTGCCTCTTATGCCGAAGCTTACTTTTGACATTTTGAAAAGCACAAGGTTTGAGTAAAACCTTTGGATTATGTGTAGGAACTATTTTTCACCGGGGTAGGAGCAGGCAGTGCGCCTTCGAGCAGTTTCTCTCAGGCTTTGTCATATTTGAACATTTTCTACATGTAAATAATAAACGACGTGTACATACTCTGAAAAATATGTCTGTTTAATTCAAGGGAACTTTTTTCTTTTTTTTTTCGCCGCCAAAAACAAAAACGAACAGGAGGGGCCTCGTGTTCAGTTTCACATAATGCCACAATTCCAAGTCCACCATCACGTCGCCCTGCCATTATTGTCCCAATAAAAAAAAGTCGGAGTACACTAACAGTAGATGTGGTGCTCTGTGCGTCGTCTCTGCAGAAGTTTTCCCCAAGTAAAAAAAAAAAAAAACCCAAACAGTCCAACACTGCTGGTTTGTTTGGAGCGCAACTGTTTGTGTATCCGTTCAAATAATCCAGGTGGCATGATGTAAAAAATGTTAACATCCATCCCTCAGACAACAGTCACTCTAAGTGCCGAGTGTCATCCTCACTGTCACTTGCAAGCACCTCCTGACTCGTCATGGGCTGAGTGGTCATCTGAGAAGACGGAGGAAGCACTGATCCAAAGAACAAGGAACAAAACTGGGGGAGGAGAAGAACGGGGGGGGGGAGAAAATATTTATTCTCATTTCATCTGTGTGTGAAAAAAATGTTTCACACCTTGGTCAGGACAAAGTGGAGAATAAAACAATAAAACATGTCTGGAAAATCAAACCCAACCTTCTTGCTGGGCGGTCGTTCGGCATCAGCTGACTCGTGTTCCTCCTCCTCTTCCTCCTCCTCACTGTGTAGCCTTGTCCTGTGATTGGCTGCGTCGGGCTGTTCTGAACATGTGGAATCCGCTAAAGGGGGTGTGGGTGAACCCTTAGCTGATGGGCCCGGTGCGATGCTGGTATCCATGGCGATGAGGTAGGAATCGATGTCGTCGTTCATGAAGTCATCAGGAGGGGGCGCCGGCGGTGTGCGTACTCTGAAGAAACGGGTGGCGCGGTGAGGAATGCGACATGAAAGTATGACACGAACGAGGAAGAGAAGTGTAAATATCTTCCTCAAATCTCTCTGGCTTCACATCTTTTTATGTTGTCTGATGCAAATGATAGAACATGAAACCAAAGCGATCAAAACACGCAGAATGATGTGGCTGCTTTCACTTCCTTTTCAGAAAAACTTACATCAACCCTCTGCGCTGTGACTGCTGTTTTTACACAAACAACTTGTTGCAAATGCCAACTGCATGATCTGGTACGCTCCTTTTCCTCTTGTCAAAAACTGGTCAGGAACTCAGTATGTGGTAGTAGTAGTACTAGTAGTACTAGTAGTAATAGTAGCAGTAGTATAGTTTCACCCCCCTTCAGCATCTCTCAATGATTGTAAAGGTAAACTGGCTACAGCAACAAGTTTAAATGACAAATGTGAACTTTTTATATGAGGCTGGTCAATCAAACACTCACAGTGCTCCACATCAAGTTCACTCATTCACACAGAACAAGTTCATTTCACTGATGGCGCAGGCACCCAAAGCGGGTGAGCGTTCGGCGCCTTGCTTGCACATTGACGCAATCTCTGGAGGAGACGGAGGTGAGTCCAGGAACCGTCTGATAATGAGACGACCTGCTGTGCCGCCACAGTAAAGCAGCGCCCCCACGCTGCATTCGACAACTGGATTGGACGGAGCCCCTGAGGCACACAACTGCTTCCCTGCTCATTTGGCGCCCTAGACGCGCCACCCTCTGACTATTTGTCGACTTTGATCGCCACCACTAGAGGGTGTGGGATCTCCACGGGATAAACGTTGAGGATTTCCTGCATGCCAGAGTGCCACAGCGGGGTTTTGGGTACAATGTTGTGTAACCGACCAACAACATCTGCAAAGAATAATTTCCCGCGCTTCTTTAGGCACCGTCTTTTGCGTTACCGTGTTGAGTTGTTTACACGGGGGCCGGCGTCGTCAGAAAGTGTGGCCAGTACAAAGTTCCCCTCCAGGACGCTGTCTGTTACCGAGAGCACCACGGGGCTGAGGGACACACAAGATATTTCTGTTCAATCATGCTGCTGACACAACACAATTTAGCATCATGCATGAGTGAATATGCCTACCTGCCTGGCTCATCAAAGTACATAGAAACAGGGAGACAGGTAGACTCTGCGAATACGAGCAAACCCTGCAGGGGGAGATGATGATAGACCAATTAGGAAACCCCAGTGGAGGAGGTCAAAATTATCTTCATAGGTATCTCCCTCTCTCCTCCTCCCGTTCCTTTGCTCCGTCGTCCCTCCCTTCGTCCTCTCACCCGTAGCTCCTTCAGACAGAAGGTGATGCTGCTGTGAGCTTGGGCGGCGAAATGATCAAACTCATCTGAAGCCAGACACATTTCGGTCAGCATGGCCTTGGACTGCTCTGAGAGAGCCGGAGGCGGCATGAGAGACGGAGATGGAGAAAAGCACAAAAATTCAGTATCAAAACTGAAGTGCAACCACTGATTTTCTAATAAACCACAGGACTCTTTCTTTTCTTAGAAATATTTATATTGTCAGTAACAACAACATACTTAGTTTTTATATAATTATGTATTCATATTTTGTAGTTTTGATAACAATGGCTTACTGGTGTAATTTCTGAAAAACAACAAAAAACCCACTGCAAATAGTGTAAAGCAGCAACATTCATAAAGTTCTGTCAAACCAAAATGGCGATGGCATAAATTAAGATATACTGACTGATGTTCCCTGTGAGATTTGAAAGACTCACACCGATGAATCATTTAAATTTTCATTCAGTGTCTCTTTATTGGCGAATAAAGATAGAGAGAGCTGAGCCAAGTCACCTGCGTCGTCATCCACATGGTTCCTGACCCACATCCGGTCATCACTCACCGACACAGTCACTTCCTCCAGAGATGGTGGGAAATGCACGACCGTGTCCACCAGCAGCCTGAGAGTGAGAGGAGGGTGAAAAAGTGAAAATGGGGAAAGCGAGGCAGAAGAAGAACTGCTGGGTCAGAGCGAACCTTTTGCTGCAGGTTCACTTACAGCCGCAGCTAAGAGGAAGTCTCACTGGCACGGCTGACTTAATCGTGTAGTCTGAAAACAATTTTTGAACCTGAGCACAAGGCCACTGGAAACACAGATGTGGCAAAGGTTGCGTCACCGGGTCCAAGTCAGAGTCAGGGCTGATTTGTTTTCTACTATTTTTCTACGGGCTTTTTCCACACCTGGGCTGGGCTCTGAAAGTGTTGGCGCAGTTGTCCTTATCAAACACTGCCTGTAAGCTTTCGCTGTCCTGGAAAGACAGGTTGTGGGTCTTCAAGAGGCCTGCAGAGAAAACGCAATACACTAAGACAGAATAAAATGCGGTGCACACATACTGCTAACTAGGACGCGTGCTGCCAAAATGAATTGTGTTGCGCAGTAACATGCAGTGACAACAAACCTATCTAGCTGCACTAAAGTGTAAAAGAAGGATTTGTCCTTCTTGTCGTTTTTGAAATCATTTGTGTCAGCAGTTTTCGAGGATGGGAGGATACCGTGTTTGCAGTGCAGGGTGAAGGTGAGGCGGCTCTTCTGCTCGTCCAGGCGGATGTGACACTTCTCCACTGTCTTCTCCAGAGATGCCAGAGACCTGAACACGGCCTGCACACTCTGCACGTTGACACATAATATTTGCACATGGAAAAAAGAAAAAAAGAAGAACCACGACTATGTTATAATAGACTGCAATAAGCCGGTGTGAATGCAGTGGGCTAATATCCTACACTGACACTGCCATGAAACAAAAAAACATTAATGTCATCCGAATCTCTCAAGACTGTGTATTTCCACTACATTTTCACATATGACAATGCAAGTGCTTAGTGACACATCCTCTTTGCTGTGAAAATATTGCCACATACCAGCCGCTACACAAGGAAGCGCACAGGTTTTGCAAATCTATCACAAAAACTAACCACAGAGCCACACCATGGTAACGATGACAGGAAATCATTAGCAGTTGAGAAAAGAAACTGATGTTTATTTGTCAATCAGTTTTGGTTTTGCGATATGTGAAGATGAAGAGAGGAACGTAGAAGGAAACTGTATTAACCATTATAATAATTCGCTAGCCAATATGAAACTACAGAATTCACAGTTTGTTTTTATTTAAAAAAAAAAACACCGATATGTACAGTTATTCACATTTTTGTGTTTAGAAGGAGAAAACACAAGCTTGACAGACACAGGATTATATTTATAAACTGACCTGGCCACTGGCTGGATATTCTCTAATATATTCACTACCACAACAACAAAATAATAAAGCCAGGCTATATCTAATTGCAGTGAAGCAAAAAAGTCAAAGCAAATAGCAAGAAGTAATGGATAAACGGTGGCCTCTCCATGTGATGGCGATCACTTGTTCCGTATCAGAACAATATTTCTAGGCACATATGAGCAAAACAATGGCCAACGTGTCAGGTTTGAAAAACAGGAGAGCCACTGGATCATTGTGGTTCTAAGTAAATTAAAGTAATCAGAGTGTTGTTCCCCTCGTGACCGGCGGCTACCAACTTCTCCTTAAACTGAATCACAACAGAAAACCAAACTAAATTTACATTAACAAGTTAGTTTGTATTTTCCAATTTAATAGGCAGATAATTAGTACATAGATTTACTTGACTCCAGGTCTTAAAACAATATTAACAACAATGGGAAAGGTCTTTTTTTTGATGAAATGACACATACACAGATAAGTCATAGCCTTAAAGCCACTGCATGTTTACCACAGGCGATAGCGCAACACCCCTGAAGGAGGAGTTTTATGTTTGAAGTTTAGTTATTTAAAATGGGACATACCTATTAAAAAAAAACATTTGCATGTGAATATGCAAGATTGTAGCGAGGAGCTAATTTCCATCTCCAGTCCCTTGGCAGGCCGATGCCAGCCACGCCGCACAGCGCAGCATCAAAGGAGCAGCACAACGAAAACAATTTTGATTGAGTACGGACTAGAATTTGGCCACAAGGTCCAAGATTTTCATCAGTTAAGTGTTAAGTGCGAAAGTGCTTAAGTGTTTAAAGTGCCTTTGTTAATGTGCATTGCCGGATTTCACAGATTCATAAAGTGCTTAGCGAACTGCCCAACATATTTTCCAAGAACAGATGTGTGTGTGCAAGTAACGTCGCACCAGATTTGCATACATGGCTGAACCCGTGTATGCAGGATTGTGCATATTTACATTCATATATGTACGCGCACAAGTCACGCGTCTGATCCGTCCTTAACAAATGGACGACGCAAGTAATACAGACAAGATGCAAACAATACAATCCTTTTTCTTTAAATCGAGTGAGTTTAAGCCACATTGTGGGAGCAGTTTTGAATGTCCCGTATCTGTGAATGAGCTAAAGGTTAGCAGATGCTGTGTAACACCAGCTTTTCTGAAATGTGGGAAACATATTTTCACGATTGTTATTAGAACTGCAATTTGCAATGCTGCTGAACTGTACTGGGCTTTACTGTGAGGTGTCCCTAATATTTTGTCACCCCAATTAAAGTCCCCAGAACAATCATTCAAATATGCCAGCATCTCTCTTAAACAGATTCAATAAAAATTCAACATAAAACTACTCCTAAGGGGAGAATTTATTGCAGGGCTGTTTCATTATATTCTATAATAAACATGCAGTGGTTTCGATGCTATGGCAGATCGGTGTGAACCCCCTCGCCACCCATGTAAAAGCCAATAAAAAAGTACCACGACAGATCTTGACACACCTTTATTGCCATCTTACAGCGGAAGGGGTGCCCACTGGGGACGGTGTACCTGCAAAACACACGGGGAGGTCGGAGGGTAAGCTGGCAGAAGGGTTCAGAAACAAAAAAGTGATGATGCTTACTGACTCACACTCTCGCACATCACATCACAGTGTCACTCATACACTCGTTGTGCACCTGCTGAAGAAGAGCGGCGCAAACAGGAAGCAGGCATAGGCCGATCGAGAGGAGTTCACAGACCGCAGGGCCAGCTTCATGGGCGAGAGAAGAAGAAAAAAGAGAGACACGCGCGCACACAAAAACCAATCAACCATATTCATTGACGCAGAGTGTGCAACGGCAGGAGGAAACGAAGACGGCACATACGGCAGGAGGAAGTGATGGTGTATAAAACGGTGTCACAGACGCTCACCCCATCTTCCTGAGGTTCCACATAGAGCTCATCACCGATCCTCGAGAGGGAGTGGATGGCTTTGGCCAACACTGGACGGTACACACACACACACACACACACACACACACACACACACACACACACACACACACACACACACACACACACACACACAAAGTTACCATGGCTATCCTTTGACCGGCGACCTCATAACTTCGTTTCATATTCTGATGTTCTAGCTCGAGGCGATGTTGCAAAGGCAGGAAATGTTCGCTACCTTTGACGTTTCCGCCCGTAGCGACGCAGTCCATCTCCGCAAACTCTTAGTGGCGCCAGCAGCTGTGCCCGGACTTGTTGGCGGAAAACTAGCGGCTGACTGCTGGCGAGAAGTGGACAGTGGGGTTGTTGTTGTTTTTTTTGATAGCCCGCACACCTGCGAAAACTCAGCCATGCGGCGTAGACACACTGCGTTTAGATGCAGCGGCTGTATTTTTTTTAAGTTTTATTTTCGATAACGACTCTGCTATGTAGCGGCTTGTCGGGGAGGGGGGCTTCGGTTATTTACGCCGCCACACAGCGCTTCCGCGCTACGGACCAATCAGAGGAGGAGAAAGAAGAAGAGGCGTGTTTTTACCGCACGCAGGCGCAGTAGACGTCTAAAGCGTCCCATCCTATGACGTAAAACATTGAGGTAGCTCGAACATTTAGTGGATCTGTAATAATACCATCATATCCGAATCAATACATATCATTTGATTATATTGAAGTAAAGAATAGTAAAAGCAACTAAAGAAGATTAGTTATCCAGGTTTATATTGCGCTATAACTTTTAATCGAACTGCATTTTTCATGCAAAGAGCGTTCTGATGCACTTGCGATCATATTGCAGTTTTATACATAAAACAGTCTGACTTGAACATGTGATATATCCACTAACTCGCTGCAAAAGATAGATGAGAATGAGTAGGCACCTTTTTTTTAATAGTCCACTTTGTCTATACATTGTCATTATACAAGAACTTACTAGACCTTTACTTGTTACAGAACATGTTAATATTGTGGAAAAGATCTCGGAGCTTTGTTGGTTTAAACCCACCACCTGATCCATACCTTGGTTGTTTGGATTTTCTTTTCATGCAAACGCTACACAAAAATGGGAAATGCCCCCGAAACTGTTTTAATAAGCTACACAGAAATAACAACAACACTTGCATTAATCTTGATTTATCTGCAAATATATCTAATTTGGCATAAGTTCGATTTTTTTGACTTACTGAACCTAACAGCAGGTTCATTATTATTGTTTTAGTAATTAGTGATTTGGATTTTTATCAGCCAACTTGACATAGATAAACAGATAGATAAATAGATTAAAAAAAAATTAAATTATAATTTCCAAAAAGTGGGTACATTACACAATAACTAAATGATAGTTTCTATCAAACATATCCCATTGAAAAGCATAATACTAGGGACTAGTAGTAGTAGCAGTAATAATAGTGTGTCAGGGGTCAGAGGATTGCTCCCTGGTAATGTATTGTGTGTTTTGTGCAGCTCATTCAATTTTACCTTAAACAGTTGTGTCTTGTTTAAATTTGTTATGACAGATTTCCTCTTTAGGTAACACGAAATGGATTCCTCCAAAGGCCACTGAGGGCATTCTCTTATTTCTTTCAATCTAAAGACACATAAATAGCTGCTGCTTCCAAAAATTACCTGTAATTACCACTCAAGGGCCACAGTGGGAAGAAAGCGGGCGTGGGCACATGTGTGAGTGAGGAAACCGGGGCGAGAAATAGGAAGGAAGGGAGGGCTAACAGAAAGATGGGCCGAGCAAGAGGGAGAGTCACTGTCAAGGCGCAATTATCTCACCTCACTGGTCTTTCTTGTTGGGCTGCTTCAGATCTGAGGAACGCTGTCGTGCACCGTCTTCCATGACAGACATAAGCGGCTGCTGGAGAAGAGGTGTGGCTGAGACAGCCTTCCTGGATGGAAACTACGGGACCTTTGGCGACAGGCAGGGGCTTTAAAAGGGCAAAAGTGAGAGGTTTGTTAGTTTGGCTCAACCTTCAACCAACTCAATGCAGTAGCCAATTTTGAGAAGATGCAGGATGGCAAGAGTGGATGTAAGGAAAGAAGCAACGTTCACTGCAAAAAAAAAGTGGAATTGCTACCTTGAAGAGGAAAAAGACCATTGAGACGAGTGTGTAAACTGGTGTGTCGATTATGCAACCTGACTGGATCATGAAAAAAGAGGAAAACAACCACCACTGGGCTCCTTTTAGCAGCAGAAACTGGATAAAGGGATGACATGACTCACACACGGCTTGTCTCTGCTGTCATGGTTGCCAGCTCCAGCCTCAACTTCTACATTACATAAGACTGTGGCGTATCCAGCCGTGCTTTATCTTTCACATGGACTCCTTATTTTTCAGTGACTCCTGGCTTTGATACACAGCTTTTGCTAGATGTCTCAGTCAGACAACCCAGCGGACGGCCAGGCTTTGCTGCAGTCAATGCTGCAGAGACTGAAGCTCCAGCCAGGAAGAGAGAGGAACACAGATGTGCCCGCCGCAACTGCCTCCACATGGGGGGAAGAACGACTGAGAGGAGCTTCTGTCCTCCAGAGAGTAAACAGTCTTACAAATGGATATGACTTTGGCAGCCCCACAAAAAGTTTGGGGATCTCTGCTGTGGACAGTAGTTTTGGCCTCAAACCAGATCACAGCCTTGAGCAGCACAGCGGTCACGTTTCCTCTCCCTCCCAGGACGACAACAGCGAAAGTCAGATGGGTGAGACCAAGGTGATAGAACATGCCACATTCCCAAGGATCACCCTGACAAGAACAAGGCAAAATGTTCCTGTCAAATCACTGAACAACGTTAATCTCATTTCCTTCAAGAGGACTGATGGTGAGGTACAAGGGGAGGCAAATGTGGGCCAGAATCAGGGGTTTACACCCAGACTCTATGAATGGTCTTTGAGGAGCACCGATCTTGACGGGGGAAGTGCAGGAAATAAAGCGATGCACGTGGGAAACGGAGGAGTGGGACCTTTGGCTCCAAATAAACACATGCACCCACCGAAAGCCAACAGCGCAGCCCGGAGAAAACCGCGAACATCTGAGAGTAAAACATGGAGATGGAGTCAGAAGATCAAGGAACAATGGCAGGAGCGACGGGGCAGTTTGGTCAAAAAAGTTCAAGAAGAGGACGGCAGATTAGACGAGAGCCCTGAGCAGGTAAATAAAGTCAGTCGTGCACTTCAATTAAACTTATTTTGTATTTGTCAAATTAAAAATTGCAAGGTTTAAAGGCTGATTTTTTTTTTAACTTAACAGAGTTCACCGCAAAACCAGCCTCTGACATTAGAAAACATGACCAACACATCACGTGTGGTCGGAAACCACAGTGATCGATGTGAAACCTCCACACACTCAGAAGATCCCATGAGTGACGCCGGCACCAGGTAAATACCAGTGACCTGTTCCAAAATTCTGCTTACATTCTAGTCCATAAGAACACACTGTGACGCACATTTAAATG
>CAAKHG010050305.1:7922-31493 GCA_901007715.1 Dactylopterus volitans
GTTTCTGAGCGCGTGATGCGCCGTTATTCAGATCTCTGCCGAGCAGGAAGGAAGGGCAGACGCCATTCAAACCGTGCTGGAGGGCTTTCATCCAAAGCTCGCAGGAGCGCGTGTTGTTCATCTCCTGCATTCATGGGACACTCCGGTTTGATGCCGGCGAGGCGGGGCTTCCTCACGTCAGGGCATTTTTGTGTGAGGAGCAAAAGTCTTATTTATTCATTGTTTTGGCATACAAGTCTGACGCCAGACTGCTCTCGTTCTCCCCGTGCGGCAGGGACTGATTTTTGGTTTTAAACATTTCAAACCTTTAAAACCGTAAGAAGATCTCCAAAGAATATTTCCACTCCAATTCAAGAGTTCTGTTCCCATACGCCTCTTTGACTGATGGCAACTGATCCCTCTCGCCATCTCGACTCTCCCACTCGTGCATCCATGTGGAAAATTCATTTAATCATAGGTGATTAAAACTGCAAGCAGTAGGTCATAGATTCCGAGCGCGTTATGCGTTTCATGGCATGTTCAGATGCAGATTCGATGCATATTTGAAACAGGTGACGCTGTGACCGATGGGAACGGAACACTCAGTTGACAGACTGTGACATTAACCTTCTAACTCTAAAGGTATGGACCAGTGCATGGACAAACACACACACACACAGGCTATGTTCACACTACAAGCCTTAACGCTCATATTGGATGTGCTGCTCGGATTAGATTTTTTTTGGTTAAGCTGTTCGAAAGTTGTTTCACATTTTTAATATATCATGCTAACCCCCCGTGTGCAAAAGGAGAACAAATCTGCCACACGCAGGTGGAACACGTGGCCACTGAAGTCAGTCTTTAATGCTTCCGTCATCGAGTTGATGCAGGCGAAGCCAGCAAACTCTGGCGCAGATGTTAGCAAGCAAGACGGTGACAACAAAGAGAGCAAAAATGTTTGATAATGGCCTCATGTGCGGTGGAGCAATGGCTGCCGCACCTGTACAGAGACGTGCGTGCGCGCGTGCGCCGTTGGATCACCGAAACCGATTTCATCCAAGGTGACTTTTAACTGCGTGATATGTCGGTGCCTCTCCGCGAGATTGGTGGCAAGACACCAAGTTCAGGCAATCCAGTTTTACTGCTCCCCGTCCCTGTCCTCCTCCCCTCTGTTGAGGGACAGGGCAAATAATGTCAGGTTAACAGGGCAGTTTTTGTTAGGAAATATAGATGAAGTAGAAATGGGCAGGTGTACACTCTGTATTCTAAAAAAATGAAAATAAAAAATTATATTTCCCTTATCTAAGAAGATCAGTGGTGTCCAGGTACCAGCCAAGCTACCTCATGCAAAGCTGGCTGCTGGAAGAGGAACCTGACACATGGAAGCTGACAGATGAGCAAAGATAATTTGACAAGCCGCCCAGCGGGGCTAAGATGACTGTGGGGCGCACGTCCGGCTGACTGCAGGGGCGTCGGAGATGCCGGGGAGAAACGCCCGCGCGTGAACATCTCCCTCCGACTCCCCAGCATCAGAGGCGCGTGCTGCACTCTGCGCAGCATGAGTGAGGAGCGCGGCCAGAGCCACCGATGAGAGGCCAGGCGCGAGCCCAAACCCTCTTTTATTGGTTTCAGATGCACCGGCAACTATTTTGATGAGGTTTGCCCACCCCCGTCATCCAATTGGAGGCAAAGACATCATGTGTAGACCTGCAAGATTCATATCTATTTATCCAAGTACTGAATCCAAATATTAGATGAAAGTGTGCAAACATACAAATTACGGAAGGGAAATGAAAATCGGTGTGGACTCATCGCGATTTATTATGAAGACCCTTCGAAAGGAGGTATTGTTATTTTAAAAATTCTCTTTGTGTCTTGATTTGAAAAAGGCATCGGTGCTTTTCGGTGATGGGTCAAGGTTGGAAGCGGGTTTGCACACATTTATTTTGAGTTGCATGGTCGGTGACCCAGCGGGGCGAAGAAAAGGTGGAACTGAAGCACACGGTGCCCACCAAAACAAGGGACATGTTCACCGGCCACGCTGCTGCCAACATTTGGTCTCAAAAATCCATGCAATGATGGGATCTGATCGCCTTGATCTGCTCAAACTTGCTATGGTCACAGCATCAAAACCCTCCAGTGGTGCGTCCGCATGACTTCCTGACCACCAGCAACACCGGAGTTGTCGTGGTGCATTCTCTGCACAAACGTTAAGTCGCATGTGTCCCATGAACATTCACTTGTAAACGGTTGTAAAACTACATTATATACTTCATTTTAATGTTGTCAACCAGATGCTAATGACATAAAAGGCTACACTGCTCCGTATGGCACTGCATAAAGTGTACCCTCATTTTGCCTCGAAACAGCATGTTCATTAAATTACTTTTAAAGGACTGTTGCAAAACAGTCGGCTTCTGAAATCAGTTTGAAATTGATGTTTACAAACAGGTTGTCAGATTAGTTTGCCAAAAATGACATTGCACCAACGAAGGCTCGAAAGACATTTCTTCTTCACTCTAAAAAGTTATAACCCGTTTCTTGTTTATTACCGAGTCTTCTTGTGGCGCTGGGAAACAGCATTCCCGCATTCTCAATTGACGACGGATAAAAAGTGCCTGCGAAACGAATTGCAGAATTGTAAATAACCCACAAACAAGAATCTTCAGTGCCACTTTTTTTTTTACCACCTTTTCACCAGGAGCAAAATGTAGGTACTCATCTCATTTGTGAAATTGCGCTTGAAAGTACACTCTCCTTTCGACGAGCGCAGACATAATGCTCGGATTTGCAGACGGAGGGCTTTTTGCTGCATGAAGCAATAAAGGTAAGGGTGTTGTTGGCAGAAAATCAAAAGTGACATCACCTGATGGCCAAAGATTCCTTCACTCTTTTAAAAAAAAAAAAAAAAAAAAAGCAACCAAGATGATGAGGCTAGATGGTGCTGTTGTATGTCAAACTGCAGCTACGGTCCTTGTTGCGTTGGAGGACTGCGAATGCAATGAGCTTTTTTTTCCTTCTTCTTTTCTTCCCGGAGCATTATTTTCTTCTGCGTTGATTCAAGAGTATAATACCTTTTACACTTTTTCTGCTTTGACTAATAAGGTGACCTCAGAACGTGGCGCTAACGTGTCGATAGTGGTGACAGCGCAAGATGTTCTTAACCTTGGTAAGTTAAATAAAAGGACACGGGTGTTTGAGCTCTAAAATAGTTTCTCCAAAACAAAAACAAAACAAAAAAAAGTTACTTTAACTGCTTTGGACTGATTCATGGATTGCTCATTTATTACTAATCAAATGAGCTGTTTTTTTTATTAAATTAATTTACTCTGTTAATGTCCGGTTAATTCTTACAAGAATGAATGTATTTTTGCCATCTAAACATTTTTAATCATATCTTCTCAGAGTTGATAAAACTCAAACGATATCCAACTCACACTGGAGACATCTTCTGAGACGCATGCACATGTACATGCACACACACACTGTAGGTATTTACCAGTGTGAATATTACCACCTCATCAAGGGTGGAGCAAAAGAAAAACACCTCTTGATCGCCACTGGCCTTCTAACTTTCAGCTTTCGGCGTATTACTCGTGCATGTTCCTGTGTCGCTGTGGCCGACCATATCGCTATCATGTGTTATTATGGCTACAGCTTCTCCATCTGTAACTTCTCGTGATCTTACATGCACGTCGCCACTTTTTTTTAAAAGTGAAATATGAACATCAAATCAGTCATTCCTTAAGTCATTTATGTTCAAAGGTCGCCAAGGTTCCAGTTAAAGTCTCAGGTGCGCTCTCGTCTTATAAAATGGACCAAAGGGGTCGATTTTCAGCAGGCTTGTCGACCCGCGATGCCGAAGGCCAGCGTCCTCTCTTTATCTAAGTTTTAAGCTAATGGGAGAGGGTCAAATCTGTCAAGAGAAGGTCCATTTAGGTCCACTAGCAAGTCTGCGTTAAGACCTAACTAGCAAGTCTGCGTTGAGACCTAACAGGCAGTTCCTGGTCTTACAATGTGAAGAGGTTGAAAGCTGGCCAGTATAAGGCTTATATAGAAGGTTTTATTCAAGTTTTATTAAAGGGGAAATTAACTCCATATTTGACACACCTGCATCGTGACCACACGCAATACAAAAGGTAAATATAGCGAGCACACTCACACCAGAGCAGAGGGCCGCCCACCGCCACCGTCACATTTGTGCGCACGGGCCCTCACGCATGGCTCGTGGACTGAGATCAGCGAGTGTGGAACGCGCGTCGGAAACGGAGCACAACTCTGGACTGGCAGGACAATGGCGGCATTTTTGGACTCAAAACGTGGTTTAACTGATGGTGCTTCGAACTGAATTGGAATTTCGGGAGCTCGCGGACACTCGAATGACACCACAGGAGCAGTATGAAGGCATTTTATGTTGTTTTTTTTTTTCCCCCCCGATTGTTTCTTTCATGTTTGAAGAAGAGGTCACCGATAACTTCAATTCGATGAGTGACTTTTCATTTTAAAAGACACGCGTGCCCAGGTTTGTCTTGTAATTTCCGGTCTCTGAGCTCCGTTTTGATGGACTCAGTTTGGCTAAACGCACCGTCGGCCGGCAGCATCAGCAGCTGGGCAAGCTGTCGTTTTGGTCCTTGAGGGCGAGCAGAACAAGTCAGGCCGGTGCTTCTGGCCAGCTGCAGGAGCTTTTGTATTTGACAGCATGCTAGTCCACCACTTGCTCAAAACATTTATATGAAAACATTTTTAATAACACATACGGTGACACAGCGTCCAGCCGCGACTCGGTTCACTTCCTGCTCGTGGCTGACTCATTTTAAAATGAGGCGCAATTTCTGCAGTTTTCTACTGCGTCCTCGTGGCCTGGCGGTGGCGCGCATCGTTACTGGCGTTCATGAGAGGACATGGTGCATACCGCATTTGTAAGACAGGTATATCTCACACCGATTAGATCATTAACATAAACATCATTTATCACATTATAGGAGTTTAAGAGTCACAGTGGTTGTTAAATTTACGGCAGCCCCCCACGTATGTGCGATTTTGTTGCGTTCAGGGGAGCTGGCACCCTCCTTTATGGGAGCTCAGTTCCTGTTGACACTTGACCTGCTCATCATCCTTGGCGCATAAACACAGATTGAGGAAAATTACCAAAAAAAAAAAAAAAACCCCGACAGATTTATGCGTTAAACGATACCTTTTAACCAGTTCTTTCAAAATGCTCTAAATCTGAAAGAAAGAAGCCGTTTCTGTGTGTATGTGTTGTTCATCCAATCCATTTCAAACACGGTGCGCTACCACGCAGTCTGGGGAAGACTGTTCTCAAAAAAACACTGGGCGCTGCAAAGTCAAAGCCCAGATCCAAACAAGCTGCGGTGCAACAGCGTTTGGAAGTATTTTACACAGCTCTAACAATGCGGTGCCCTTTAAGTTCTACAAATTGGAAATGGCAGATCAAATCATTGCAACCCCCCGCGCGGACATTCGCAGTGGAGGCGTCCCGGAGCAATTTCAGACACCACTGTCGGCAAAGACATGAAAGTTGCTGGACCTGTTATGGGAATTCTGGTTGTAGTTATTAAATTCATTATCCAAATTGACAGTTTAATACATCTAATGGGGATAAGACTGGTATATTAAGTGGATCTGGAGCTATACCTTTATTGAAACTCCCTCCTCCCTCGCATGCAGCAGTGACAAAAACTCAGCCCAAAATCTTGTTAGGTCATTTCAAATCATTTAAAATGCAGCCCCCCCCCCCTCCATGCCCCCTTCCCTCCCTCCAGGTGGGCTTTTCACATGCTCCGCTTGTGTAAGCTGGGAGGTTTAATCTGGCAGAGGAGAAGAATATGGCCAAGGAGTCAAAAATGATCTCCGGTAAAGGTGCGGTTTTAATTTCCCACTTTTTACAGCATTCAAAAGGGAACGCATGGCACACGAGACATCCGGCTGGAGCGCTGCACTGCCCGTGCTTTTGTTGCTGCTGCTGCTTTTTTTTTTTTTTTGGCAGCTACAGTTCGGGTGACCGTGAGAGTCAGGCACTTCCTTGACTACGACCCGAATGTTTGGTGTGGGAGATGACTGGCCGGGGCCGCGAGGCTTTCTGGGATGGCCTCTGTGGAGTCCTGTGGCTCATTTTTGACTCCGTCAACCAGGCTCTCCAGGCTTTCTGCCCAGATTTCACAACCAGCAGTGGGTGTGTAGGCTGGCAGGTTGACGGGTCCAGGAGCACATATGGAAGAGGCCTATATATATCTATACAGTATGTTTCATGTTTTATTAAGCTAGCCAGTTGTGACTGAGCCTGGCTTAGTTCCTTTCATCCTCGGGCCTTGGGCTGGGTAACATGGAAATCAAACTTTACAGGGTGCGTGCGTGCCAGAGAGCGCGGAAGACAGATGGAATTGCACCATGAGGGGTCAGAAGAGGATGGAAGAGAGCGACTCCAACTACGCTCCCCTTCGCTGGGTCCACCGACATGTTTCTTTACTTTCTCACCCAGTTCCTTATGCCACTCCTGTGCATTTTCAGCCTCTCTATTATTACATGCCCTGTTTGTCTTCTTTCAGAATCCCACGTTTCACAAAACATAAAAGGATAAGAGGATGGTCAAACCATAGTGTATAAAAGAAGGGTGTGTCGTATCTGATATGAATTCTGAAGTGCAGATTGGATTCGTTTACGATGATAACGTCTTGAATAAACACCGTCTCAGGCAGCTGATTCATTTTAGTGGGCTGCTGTAGTTGTGTCAGGGTGACAAAGACTCCGTCCTGGATTCAGGCGTGCAGAGCTGGAGCCTGACGACATTGGTAAAATGGAACGGTAAACGGATTTGCAATTATAACCGCGCCGACGGTACTCAAAGCGCTTTACACCGCATGCCCTCGGTCACCCATTCACACACACACACATTCATACACACTGATGGCGGCGGCGGCCATGCAAGGCGCCAACCTGCCCGCCAGGAGCAGTCAGGGGCTCAGCGTCTTGCTCAAGGACACTTCGACACAGCCGCAGATGAGGATCGGTCACTGTGCTCGCTGAGCCTAGTTGGCACTGGGAAGGTCTCAAGTTGGCTTTAGAAAATGCATCCCAATTCACACTGCGAGTAAATGGTGACATGTTTTTAAAAACCAAGGTTAGTGTTTTGTGCTTCTTAAAGGGTCGTTATTTTCCTAATGGTCTGCGATCTGCTATGTGGGCTGTATTAGGCATATCGAGAGATATTTAGGTATTGGACAAATAATCGTAACTGTTCTACATGTCCTTGGTTAGTTTTAAATGGGTAAACATTTAGAAATTAGCAAATGATGGTGCGAACGCGCTTCCCATGGCAACTTTTCTTTCTTGCTGAAAGGAAGAAATCCTTTCAATAAAATAATTAAATTGCTTCTTTTACTTCAAAACAAAACACGATATAAACATGACACCCAGGTGGACTTGCAGATTTGGGTTTTTTTTGATGCCGTTTTAACGGTGTGTGACTGCATCACTCCGGCAGCGTCACCTTGGCCCACACCGGTAACTTCCGTCGTTCACCAAGTGGCACATTCGGACGCCAACCAGTCTGCTCAGCTTCGGTATCGTTTGACAGGCAATGGGAAGTACAAGAAATAAAAAAAAAAGGTAGCATTAAGCAGTGTCTTATTGGATTCCAGGCTACATTCTAATGCTTACGACTTTGGTTTTTGGCGTGTTCGTGATTACATGAAACATGCTGGTCGCTGTCAGTCAGGATGCTTGTAATGTCACAGCAGTCAGTCGCCTTCTTCTAGCAGGTTTGCCCATGTTTAAAGAACCTACACACGAGCTAATTTTGGTGTCAAAAAGGTAATCGTACGCCATGTCATGGTTTTGTTTGATCATTGTATTTTGTTTAACCCCACATACAGTATTCTGAATAATTACTGTAGTTGGTATTCCGTACATTTTTTTTTTTTTTCACAAATTGTTAATCAAACCATATTAACAAGCCGACTAACTCATAACAGACAACAATTGGTCAGGGCTAAAGGAAATGTGTCATATACCTGTGTACTAATCCCAGACCACATATACAAAAGCTGTATATGTGAGAACATGTGAGAATATTAAGTTTTAAATGCTTAACCATGCTTAACTGTATGTGGAACACAGTCAACCCACACGACTACAGGTTTTTGATCTATTTATCTTATACTTAAATTTTACACGACAGATCATTTTCAATTTGCAGTGGATGTGTTAGCGAGTGTATGTTCTGCCTGCCGTCCACTGTTTAACACACGACAGGCTGTACCAACCATCTCAGGCTGGGCACAACCGCACAACTGTCGCACTAAATGAACGGAATTATGCATTCGGAACGACACCCTACATTTGCTTCCACTGATTGTCGTTATCCCTTGGCCACGTCGCAAATAGGCCTCTTCTGCAAATTCCGCGGCCAGTTGTGGAGTTGAACTGGGCCGTTGTAGCGCCAAGTGATCACTCATAAAAAAAAAGGACCCCAAGTTTGGTTTCTCTATCTTCCAATCCGCCGAGAACCCACGATCAATCAGCCCCCGGCTCTTGTCCTGCATCGCTGAACGCATCGCTGCTTCACCCTCGCCAAATTGGCTCATGGATCTCTCCCTTGGACATACCCCCTCATCCTTTTCTTTCTCTCGACCTGAAGTTCTCCGGATCAGAATTGTCAGCAGAGATTGGAAGGTTTTACGCTGTTACTCTGTCAGGTTTCATTTTTAGAAAACCAACACATTTCACCCCCAAACCTTTGAATTACGATATGCAAGGGTCCCCTCCCCCCTGAAGCAATATCACAAGGGGGTATTCAGTAAGTTTACTGTCTGCTCAAGACTTGCTTTTCTGATCTTTATTGCCTGGTCTCTACTAAATTCTTTCAGGCTGTAAATGTGCTGTGTCTAACGAGAGAAAAGGAAATCCAAAATAAGATGACTCAGTTTTCCATTCTATTTCTGCACCACACTTAAACAGCAATATGCGAGTTTGAACTTGAATTTCAGCATCTTAGCCAAAACCCTCCACAACTCATAAAATGCTCATGTGATAGCATCGGAAATTCGACTCCGTGGTCAAATGACAGTTATTATTGCCTCCCACCCTCTACGACTTTCGGGCGATGCACAGGAGCACTTTCAGTGCAAGGCTCATTCCACCTTAAATGCACCACTGAATCCCACAGGAAGTCATTCCTGCCTGTGGCCATCAAACTTTGCATCTCCTCCCTTGGAGTGCTGGATGCTCTGATCCAACAAACAGGACTTTTCTCATTACATATTCTGCATATTGTGTATGCTTTCTACATAATTTGTGTGTATCCATTTATAGTTTTGATTCATGACTATTTTATTGTTTTAACCACCTCTCTTATCTTAATGCTTGCACTCTTGCATGGTGCATCTGCTCCAAAAGTAATTTCCCTTTGGGGATCAATATAGTGTTCTGATTTTGATTCTAATTATTAATACTTTCACTTCACAGGAAGGAGGTTCTGGTTTCGGACCTGCAAGCCGATTGTTTTTGTGGACATGCATGAGCTCCCGATGTCTGCATGAGTTTGCTCCAAGTGCTCTTGTTTCCTCACACACACTATTGGGATGCATGCAAAGTTAGCTGACGTCTCTCGCACCATGATTCATACTTTTAGACTTACTCAATGCCGTACTTTATGTTTTTCTCATCTATCCAGAAATCAACTGCACGTCGTGGCAATGCAGACTGCAGCAACTAAGGCTGGTCCACTCGGCAGCAATCCGCTCTTGTCACCAAGTTCTTAACTTTTGTTGCCGAATTTGGTGCCTTTTCAGACTGCAAACAAACAAACACGCCAAAATTCATGCAAGTTTTTGGACAATTGGGTCACTGGTGCTTCTCAGTCATCTGACTGCTGATAAGAAGAAGCAGTAGAATGAATTCCACCATTTACAGGCCTGCAGTCCCTGCTCAGATTCAGGCAAAGTAATAAACACTTTCAAGGTCAGGTGTGGCCCGTTCCATCCTTATTTCCTGACAAATTCAGCAGATGAAAAGGTCTGTAGGTGATTCACATAAACTCTTAATATGGAGGCCCAAAGACATGTGAAGCGAGGTGGGCCAGCATTGGGCGGAAAAACACAAAATAAAAATCCAGTGGAGTGGCGAAATCAACAGTTTGGTACATTCTTGAGAGGAAGGAATCCACTGGCATGTTCATCAACACCAAATGCTCTGGAACACCAAAGACAACTTAAAGCGGGGTACACTTTACAAGAGAACTGCGTCCAACCCCCCCCCCACGATCAAAGTTGGCAAAGGCCAGATTATCGGAAGGCTCTTAAGATTATCGGAGCAGATTCGCCTGAGGTTTTGAGGCGTGTTGTGAGTCATTTTAGCCTCCCGAAACCTGAACTCGTAGGAGGCGCGCTTATCGAAGGCGGAAGCAAAACAAAGCGGGCGCGATAACGGCGATGCGGTGAAATTCGGTGGACCACGGGAATGATTCGGTAAATGGATGGACTCGCATTTATGCAGAGCTTCTCGACCTCGATGTCACTCAAAGCGCATCCCACCACCACGGCCTCAATCACCTGCCGCGCAAGACGCCGACATGCCCCACCAGGAGCAATCAGGGGTTCAGTATCTTGCCCGAGTACGTACACTTCGACACAGTCTCTGCCGGCGATGAGGATCAAACCAGGAACCCCCTTCCGATTCCTAGACTGCCACTCCACCAACTGAGCCATGCCGCCCTGTTATTAATTAATGTAGTTAATAATTAAGCCAGTGTTTGTACAACATGTCATGTAAAACTTACAATAGGACAGGCAAGGAGATGAAACATACAGACGTACAAGCCCACGTTCACACCGTCTCCATTGCTGTTTTTATAGTTCTTCTTTTTTTTTTTATGCGAATATTATGTAAAAATGATTCAGAATTCTTTCCCTTGTGAGGAAAATCCCTTCAGAACATGTAGCCAAGTTAAGAACCCGATGACGGGGGTAGATGCATCAGCGTTCACAATGTGTGCAGCCCTGCCACAGACAATTACTTACTTAGTACTGACTTACTACTAATTACTTATATATTGCATCATGTAGACCTATACTTTGAAAACTATGCCTCAAGTTGTTGGCCACACAAGTTGGCCATGAAAAATGTAACATTTATCAAATCTTTGTAACAATTGTCCAGGAAAAAAAAAAAAATAGAAGATATCCAGTACTCTCCTTAAATAGCTGGAATGCCGAAATCTACTGGACTGTAAAATAGAACATATAATATGAGCTACAAAATAGGTGGCAGTGACTTTTAATCTATTGAGAGTTTGTCCCATGTTTTTCTATTCAGTTTTTTCCATTCCTTTCCACAAAATTCACCAGACGTTCTCAGCTGAAACACACACAAATGCAAATAAAAACGCACACACGCAGGCATGCACGCGCGCACACACACACATGCATATACACTTTCTTAAAAAGCTTGATACTTCCTGATATTATCAAACTAGCATTCAATAATGCTAATGACTAGCCAACAGTTTGCTAGCTTTGGTCAGTTAACTTTGAATACACTCAATAACGTTATAGCCTCTTGCACTCAACATATAAGATTGTATGCATATGCAAGAATGCCAACAAAATGAACTGTTCACCAAAAATGGATCACTGATAACTTTGCCATGTGTGCAAGAAAGGAAGCAAAAAAAAAAAAAGTTTGGACAACTGAAGTCAATGTCGCACCATTGCCATCGAGTGGTCAATCGATGGGAAATTAAAAAAATGTTACCTATGTCTTAATCACAGTAATTGATCAATGATTAACTTAGAGATTTCACAGTTTGAGATATTTGTTTCTTTAGCTTTTCTTCCTGTCTTTTGCAGCACAAAACATCAATGTTTAATTCATATTTAATTTTTTTTTTTCCCATATTGGCGAAAGTCTGTTCCTGTCGACTCGTGTACCGCCCTCATGTCTCGTGATTATGATCGTCATCTGGTGCCAACTTGCGTGAAAACGCTCATAACTAAACTGAAAAATAACCCTGCTATGTGACACTACTTGTCCACAACTGCAGTTGTTAGAGTTTGTCAAGACAAGTGTGTGCATGTGTGTATATTGTTGACACACACCATGCCACTACTCAGCTGTATTGAGGCATGGGCAAGCGCTGTCCTTCATTTCCTGGCACCTCCACATCGTAATCTGATCACATATTGAGTTCAATATTCAATCGCAATCACGAGCAGACAGTCCTGGCTGTCTGACAGTTGAGGCTCCGTGAATCATCTGAAATAGCCCCTCGGTTTGATGGTCAAAAAGGGAGCATTTCCCGGCGCAGTGTGGGGCACCGTTAGACTGCGGCGGCCAGTGTTTCGTAACGCAGCGGCAAATCCCCATGTCATAGTCTAATCTATAAACACCATTCCCTCAGTTTACCCCGGCACAGTATCCAGATTTGATCCGTATTTAAGGCTCAAGTCTGGACCGAGTGAGAGACAATATCAGGTTAGCCAAATCTCTTATCTTCATTTCCTTAAGGAACAGATTTTCAGGCCTCCGCTGCCATCTGCCACTGCCAGACACTCCAAAAACTTTACTTTCATGTCAGGAAGTGGCATCGTTTTCCTGGTGGATCTTATCCATCAGGTTTCTAATGGATGGTTTCCATGTGTCTCATGTGGCCCGAGCACTTACAGCACATCTGTGCACAGTAATGAGCAGGGAAACGTCTTTCCCGAACAATTAGCGTTTAACTATTAATTCTCAGAGGTTCATTTTCCCCCAGAACTAAGTTGTATCACCTTTCTGTACACAGAGGTCACGGTTAAGTCTGCGCTTCGGTTTGGGGGTCACGGTTCGCTGCGGTTCATTATAACATGGAAAAAAGCAACAAGAAGTTCCAAATTAATTATTTTTTTTCCTATTCTTTTCTTTTGGACGGTTGCACAAGATCCAGTTTTTATTCCATCGAGTGTTGATCAGAACTACCTAAGATAATTGGGGCGTGTCAAACAATAGACGGCGAACAAAACGCACCCACATGGGTCAGTTCCAAAAGGCAATAGGTCACAAACGGCTACAAAACTGAAATGCGCCGCTCGTGCTGCACAAAATAGATTAACGGGAAACAAAACGTGTGTATTCATTTGGTGGTTTATTTTGTTCCGCTTACTGAAGGGCTTAAACATTCAAAGCTTAAAAACGCTCTCACATAACCTCACCGGGATTTGTCATGTTTTCTGTTGGGCCAATATGTCATTTGTGCCCCTTCACGTTCCCCCGTCTTGTCCTTCCCGTTTTATTTCGGTATCACCCACCTCTGTCCCGGCCTCAGTTTCCCGTCTGCCCCTCCCCCCCTCCTCATCTGTGCACACCTGGACCCTCTCGCTCCCCACTAGCTGGGCATTTATTCTGCCCTTATGTCTTGCCGCCAGTTCATTGGTGTTCATCGCTCACATTCCAGCAATCTTAGTCCTCCGCCATCACTGTCTTGTGTTTTGAACCTTGCTCGTTTTTTCGACCGTGCCCCGTTTGCCTCAGGTTTTGGGTACCTCTGCCTGGTTTGACTGAGTCCCCGTGTACCGAACCCTGTTTGTAATAAACTGCCCTCTGCGGCTTTCAACCGGTCTTAGTTGAGCATTTGAGTCCTGCCTTCCCGCTGAGCCGCGTTCCTTGACGGGGTTGAGTACCCAGTAACTGGTGGTTCAGACTACTGCATCCGTAATATTCCATCTAGGCACAAGTTGTTGCCTGCTTACTTTGAACTTTTTCAGAACTATGACGTTGATCAATTTAAATTCTTTATATGGAGAGATTTGACGTGGGGGATTCACAGCTCTCTGCGATGGTTTGGAACACAAAAATCCCACGTCACCCTCTTCTCTGGGCTTGTAGCAAACTGGTCTGGTTCGATACAGCCTGGCCCACCAGCGCCAGTTTGGCAGCATACACTTTTGGCCGCGTCAAGCCAAAATGTGCCAAAATGAGCGTCTAATAAAATGAAAAAGGCATTTCTATTGTGTAGCATCGGGATACTGTCTTAACTGTGTGCTTGTCAACATCAGACTGTTTCCTCCTTCACTATCGAGGTAAAGCAGTCGTGACCTGCATGACCACAATATAAATAGAAGTGTTGGTCTATTGACAAAACGATAAACTCAAGGTCCATTTACTAACTTTGCTCAGATGTCTTTGGATATCGGTCAGTTGTTGAAGGCTCTGCCGTATTTGACAGATTTCTAACCCTCCGTAAGAGACAGTTGAAAAAAGCAAGAAAACCCCCACTGGCAGAATGGTTGAGTTTATTTTGTCAGTCAACAATATCCAAACTTATGTAAAAAAGAAGATTATTTAAAGTACATAAATTCAGCACAGTCCCTCGGAAATCCCGCCCCAACTCGGTTTTGTGGTGTAATTAAAGAGTAATGAATGCGTAAGTATGAATCAAGTTAATATCTTAACGCCCCGAAAATAAAGTGACCCAGATTATAAAATGTCTCCTCCCCTTTCAACTCCAGCCCAAGTCCACTGTGATCACGTCGTTCTGTCTCCTCTCTGCATTCACGCTTTCCTACGATTTCAGCCGCTCGCGCGTGTATCTCTTGCCAGCGCGAGAGCAATAATGTAGGAGAATTGGATACGTCTTCCTTACCTAATTATTTTTGCATGAGCCAGTGTGGGCAGTAGCTGCACTGTCTGTAGCATAACTCCATCGTCACCATTAGTCATGGATGTCTGGGGATGAATGATACTTAACGGTCCTCCTAAATCAAGAAATAATCATTGGTGGCTGCCGGCCAGCACGCATCATCCACCAGCCGCGTGTACCACTTGTCCCCAGTTTCATTATTTTCAAAGGGAACTGTTAAAAATAAAAACAATTTCTGTCCACAAAACCCTTTCAGGGACCATTTAAAGATCTAATCTCCATCCATTCTCAAAGGCCGACAAATCTCCTATGCTAAATCATATACACTGAGCATGTGCAAGCCAGTGTTAACAGCAAGCAGAGGGCTACATTTTTAGAATTATTTGGGGGGGGGGGGGGGGGCCCTCTCTCATGTTCGAACCAGTATTGTACGTTCGTGCTCGGCTGGGAAGACAAAACATTGTGCCGCTTTGCTGACTGACACGGAACAAGATTCTCATTAATACGGCCGATCCGAGTCTCAGTTTGTTCGCTCATCTGCCCCGAAACATGTCGCATGTCTCCCGTCTGCGCCGTTGCCGTGACTTTGCAGCGCGCCAAACCGATCCACCTACAGCGCTCCCATTCCCGGTGGGAATACGATGTCCATGGGCGAATGCGGTCTGTTGTTTGTACTCGGAAGCGATTAAAGCGTCAACATGGAAGGAGAAAAATATGGACATTATTCATGATGATCCAGAGGGGGGAAGGCAATCAAAGCTAATGAGACACACAAACTTTGAAGTGGTGACGCTCTCGTCGAGGAGAATGGCATGACATTAGCGTGAGCATCAGACATATCCCGCTCTATGCCAATGTCTTTGAGGTAGCTAATTTTAGACGGCGTGCCCCGTCTTGCCCAATTTGAAAAATTTTAGCTTGACATTTGAATCTAATTAATTCCCCTCTGCCTTCTTCTTCTATGCGGGCAGGTCGAGCTACACAGCGCCACCAGCTGGAGCTGCAACAGAATCACTCGAGTGCTCAAAGCAGCAAATAAAAAATTCTGAGGAAGTAAAATATTTCCTGCAGAACGTGTGTAAATGCTGAACTGCTGAAAATTGCTTAATCGATGGCAAAAAAAATAGGTAGCAAAAGGCTACGATTGATGAATATCCTTAGGTATAAAAAGCAGAAAACAGTTGAACTTTCTCTGGTGTCCCAAATGAGTGAATGGAAACTGAATAAATATGAATAGCTGAAGACGCCTGGAGCAGGATGAGTTGCTTGCGACTCACAGGCAAGAGCAGGGTCAAGTGTGTTTGGGGAGCGGCAGCTGACTAAATAGCAGCGGCTCTGCCAGCCAGACGTGACCTCTTCCTCCGCTGCTGTGGTCTGGTGTCATTTTGCCCTGATATATGTCCATCCTGCCAAACAGGTGCCTCCTCCTGCCTCGCTCCGGCCGTCTACCTTGCTCAGAGCTGCCTGCTGATGTTCTGCCTGTCCTAGCACTCCTGCACGGCCCTTGTCTCCAGTGGGCTGCAGGGGTGACCAAGATTTCTGAGCTGGCCTTGCTGTTAAAAGGGACAATCTATGGTCGCAGGCCAGACACGACACGGAGACATCCAGGGGAAACATCTCGCCTACGTTTGGCTTACCTCCACAGAGAGCTCTCCAGCACCTTGCTGGAGTCAGCGTGGTAGTACTTGGTCAGAATCAGAATGACCTGCAAAACAAGGGACAAAAGAGGCCGTCAGATGTGAACTAGTATAGAAAAAATAACGTATTAGTAACAAGAGAATGAAGTTTTCAATAGATGCAAACACCCAAACTTGAAATATATGAATATGAAATATTCTCCAAAAAAAAAAGAAAGGCCCTTTTGCATTCATCCTTTATCTAGCGATATAAGATCTTGAGAATGGCGCTTATGAACAAAGCATATTTTTAAAAATCAATACACAGGGACAGTCCATTTTCTTTTAAAGACGCTCAGTCAGAAACACTGTAAGACAACTCCACCCCTTTTTTGTGAGGTTGGTAGCCACAGATGTAGCTTGATGCAGCTCTTGGATAACCACAGTTGTGTTTCGGTAGAAATGATTGTTGGGCCAAGCAAAATCGCGCCGTCTGAAGTCTGGGCATCTCGAGCTCCGACTACTCCACTAAACTGAAATCATTTCTAAGAACAGCAAAAGCAAATACCAATTATTTCCGTTGCTCGCGGGAGCCTGGCAAGTGCCAACAGTGAATGACTGAAAGTGGTTGATTGAATGGTGAATAGCTAGAAAAAGGAGCAGTTTCACCACCCGAAAGGTCACCAGGAAACTAAAGTCTCTTCGTCTGCACGGATGCTGACGCGAGTTTTGTTTTAAGGTGCTTGTAGAAACGATGAAAAATATTATTTTGTTTCCAAGATATTGCCTCATTTCCTCCCGTCTTTGAACTCAGCTGAACACATTCATTTAGGGAAAATTAGCCGTGTCTTTTGTGAGCTTCCTGCAGGGTATTCCTGCGTGGATTTCTAGAGTGCATCTCTGGAAAGCCAGTGGGGATGCTTCCCCAAATTCCAAAGCATTCAGAAATATAAGTGCAAAGTATGTTGTGGACAAGTATATTTTACAGTGTTTAAAGTCATGTATTTAATCCGAGTTGGCTGGAAGACGTTGGAAAAATTTGGGGGTTTTGGACCAAAAGACTGTATTGCTTCAACTAAGAAAGTACTGATTTGGATGGACACATAAAACATAATTACATATACTTACTTGGAGATTACGGGTTTATTTAGGGGGGGTCAGGGACAGGTATTGTAGTATTTCACAAAAATCGCGTGTGGAGAGGCACAGGGATGCACGCCCAACCCGCATGCATGTACAATGAAATCAGAAACGCTTGCCTTTTCTGTTCCTCTTGACAACAAGGAATGCTGGGATTTGCAGTGCCAAGCGAGAGCACTGGTGGGTCAGGCGGCACAGTGACATCCAGACATTTGCCTGACACATAGCAAAAAAATAAATAAATAAATAAAAGTCTGGCCTTCAGGCCGAAGGGAGATGATTGTTCAAAGGATTGTGCCCCGGAGGCAGCTGTCGACCGGCAGCTGTGTTACAGGCAGCTGCTCCCAGGGAGTCACGCTGGACTGCCTGCGCAATATGGACATTCTTGATACCGTGTTCCCCAACGTGGATATCAAATACAGCAACAGGATCATATTATTCTCTGCAGCGATGTTGCACGATCAGGACTCTGGGAGTCATATTGCGCGTTTTCGGGAATGCACGGCAACCCGCAGAACCAGCCCACGACCGTTTGATCACCTGGTTGACCACTCGCAATGAAACGAACGTTAACCAGTCAGATAGGTCGATACAGGCCCAAATATGTCTTCCTCTGCAAAGGTCATGTTTTCATTGCTGCAAATAGTTTGTTTGGTAAGTCCATCAAGAGTACTATGTCAAACCTAGCATGCCAACTTCGTGAAAAATGAGAGAAATATCTATCAGATTTATCGTGATAAGCTGGTAATGTATAATTAATGCAAATCCTGATAAACATTTCAGATCCAATTAAACAAATTGGTAAAGGGTAGGCAACAAATGTCGGCGTAATCTTATTTTAATCACTGCACAAATGGGTCTGGAAAGATGATTAAGATTCAGTTCGACACAAGCACACTTTAACGTCGGAACAGTTTTTTGGGTGGATACAGGATGGCTCAGGTTGCAGATTTGCATGTGTATTACAGGGGTGGGCGACTGGCCTCTCAGTGCATTTTCATTCTCAGATGTTCCCATCCTGTCACCCAGCATCTAGTATTCTGTCACAACTTCTCAAATATAAACCCTCAATAATTGTTTTCAAGACTTCTAGACTGAGGCTGAGCCTGTCCTCCAACTGTGCCACGCGGGTGTTTTTCTGCGACTCAGATTTGGTGGCACCAGTGTGCCACAGGTAAAGGGTCTCAAAAACCAAACAGCTGCATTCCTGCCAGGGCTGGCGTTTGCATGGCAACAGCTGAAAGAAATGCAGTGATGCCTGCAACCAGATATTTTCTATACCTCGAAAAGGCTTAAAAACCTTATTTACTGGTGAGGAATCAGCAGGTTTATATAAAACACAAGAATCTTGTGCTCCTGATAAAGGATCTGCACTGCAGTGAAGAGAGCTCAGGGCACAGCCCATCTTAGCAGACCAGGGAGCATTGATAGCTAACATGTCTCTGGGGTCATCAGGTGGGAACCTCCCTTCATCAGTGTTTCGTCTAGCTGGTCCCACGACACCTTCAAGAGGCTAGACAGCGACCGCTGGCGTCCCAGAGTCACCCCCCTAATGTCAGGTATCACTGCTCCTCACCACTGCACAACAAACCCCTAGCACATGCTACTACTGCTAGCGCAGCAAAAACAGCATGTCACCGTCAACAAACCCGGGCTCCGTCATGCGAGCTCCAGGTAGTGGCAGTGCCGCTACTACGACTACACAACCGCCTACCATCTTACGGTTCCCTACCAATATGGCAATTTAAGGGGAGAGAGAGAGAAAACCCAATAACAAGCAAGCAGACAGTCCAACTCACCTCAAGATGGCCGCATGGTTAGACAGACTCCAGCAGGCCACACCCACCCACTATATATACTTCCTCTTCCTGGATTTCTGCCTACTGGGACAAGGTGGCGGGGAAGGCAAAGAGGAGCAGGAGTCTGTCTAGAAATGCGCCCCCATGCCGGACTAGGCATGAACTCTGACCTCTCCCTACTCCTAAGCCCTGTATAACCCCAGTTGCTATTGCTTTTCTTACTCCAGATCCACTGACTGGCTCCCGCTGCCTCATCTGACATTGCTGCTGGGACGAGGGGGCGGGGAAGGCAGAGTCGGGGGAGGAGTCTGTCTAGACGTGCTCCCCCATGCCGGACGAGGCGTGAACTCTGACCTCGCCCTGCTCCCAAGCCCTATCCCTCCCCCCCCAACTGCTATTGCTTCTCCGAATCCAAATCCACGGACACGGACGGCTGGATCTAACTGCCTCATCTGGCATCTCCTCCACTAAAGACAGTAACACATCATCTACATCTGACTGTATGACCGAGGCTTTTGTGTGGGTTTCTCTGAGACAACTCCACGCTTGTTGCTTAAATTGTGCATAAGCATTCATTTGGAAATAACGGAATATGTGCTGACTTTAAGAAAACAGTTAAAGATAAATGAATGTTTTCAATAATAAGTCATTGGTCTAAAAATATACTGAGTTGAACAGATTAAAAAAAAACATTTAAAACGTCTAAAACATTTGGCGCCAGAATTCATGACAGAGTGAGTGTTCTTCCCGTCTGTTTTGCACCTGCTAAGTTTTTCTTCGGGCGCATTCACACCTGCCTTGTTTGGTTCGAACTAAACCAAAGAAAATAATGAATAAAAACCATCGAACGCTGGAGTGGACCAAACAGCCGGACCGAGACCCAGCTGGAGAGGTGGTCTCGGTTCGATCCAGTTCTAGAAATCGTACACCTCTTTGGACGTAACAGGCTTCAGTAACTACGTGCATTGTGAGAAATGGTTTTTGATTAGCACGCTAACTCCAAAGATTAGCAGCGCGTTACCGAACCATCGGGTTAAAAATGAGTCGTGGCTCAACATGGAGCGGAGAAGAGACGGAATGTTATGGATATTTGGCCAGACGTCAACGTCAAAAAGAACGCTGGAAAACAGACATAACGACGCTGATGCATTTAATACAATCAGCACCGCGAGAAATGATCTCGTGATTATGAGATCAGGATCTCGCAGTTACGAGATACGGATCTCGTAATTATGAGATACGGATCTCGTAATTATGAGATAAGGGAAGGTGCCACACCGGCCACTGCTTTACTCAACCTCACGCCACCAGTCCCCGAACTGCGGTCAAGCGAGCCGTCGTCTGCTAAAGCCAGTGTCAAGAAAAAGATGAATTCAACATTATCCAAATAATATGACACAAATAGCGAGAGATGTTTATATTTTTCATTGTAACTGTTTATTTCCAGCTACATCAATGATGTTGAGGGAAAGCTGCCTACAATCACATAAAAGCCTGCTCATGATGTACTAATTTTCCATCTGTTATAAAAATCCCTTCAGAGGTGCCGCAGATATTTCACCGGATTCTTACTCCGGGAGACCGCCACTATGATCACGTCAGCTCTCATCTCATCCTACTGTAGAAAGTTTGAGAAAATGAAAGGTAAAGTTCCACCAAATCGCTGACTTTACTTTGTTCCGTTGATGAGATATCATCCATTCAATTACATTGCCTCCACATGCACTTTGTCACACCTGCAGCACCTCTGAAGATGTTTTTTTTTTTTCCCAAAATGAGTACGTTATGAATGTAACAGAATGCAATTTGGTGGAACTTTGCCTCTAATTTTGAGACGACAGTTATGGGCTGGCTCGTCTCAGTGCTTCCTGACGCTACCGTAATACCAGCAATAGATAACGCATAAATGTTCGAGTGCTGGCTGGCTGTGGCGGCTCACTTGACCGCAGTTTAGGTTTGGTAGTGTGTGGTTGAGTCAAGCAGTGGCCAATGTGGCACCTTTCATCTGATAATGAGGAGATCCTTATCTAATAATTAGATTTTGTAATTACTAGATAAGGTGTCTCATTTTTGGTGTCTTTTTTTCTCCACCGCGTTACCCCCCCGCCCCCAGGACCGTTTCGTCCAATGATTGAAAGATCTTTGCGCACGTGTGGGTTTGTTGACAAATTCTGGGACTCTTGCAAAAATTCCGATGTGAAAAGGAACCGCGTCAAACCAAAATAGAAACGCTTCATTTAGATTCGGACCCGAAAAAAAAGCAAACTAAAGGACTTTCCTGTTGTGAATGCACCCTTAGCGAGAAAAAGAAGAACAAGATCTGTCATGTAAAGTGCATGTTTCTGAGCAACTTCTACACACGTCTGCCTTGGAGGCTATTTGTAAGTATTCTGTTGAATATTTGTAGAACATTGCAATAGTGATTACCTTTTCTGGTCGGGGAAAAAAAAATATGTTTTTGCTAGGTAGTTGATGCTAAACTGTGATTGACAGATTTTTGCAATTACTTGTATTTTCATACAGTGGCCTGTCTCTTTTTAGGTAGGAATTGTTGGTCTGTACTCAATGTCTGGAATACTGGCTGAATGTTGATTTTTTTTTTTTTTTTGTTCTTCCTGTAATATTTTCAGTTTTCCAATTTAATAAGACAGACTTCTGTAAAACGCAAGAAAAGCCAAGCCTTGTGTCTTTTTTTTTGGAGGAACCTTAACTGTTAACTGGCTGTCTAACGCTGCCCAAGAGTGCCTGCCGGGGCAGCACGGAATGCGAGCGAAATTGCGGTTCTCTTTATTTCTACCGTTTCCTGAAAAGCATCGTCGGGCTGGAGCTTCTATGCGCTTCGCTCTGCTTCCATCTGCTAATGAGAGGCGTATATGAGCGTAAAGTTGCAGGCTGGAAAAACACAAACGATGCACGAAAGAGGCTGAAATCGCTGTCGACCTGCAGGGAACTGCATAGCAGGTGCATTTCTGCTGCTAAACCAGCCGGCCTTTGCCTTTTATTGTAGTGATACATACAGCATAATACTGTATATCCCTTACCCAAATACTTTACGGTCCCCTGGCTACAAGTAAGTCCTCTCTTTATATACAATTATATTTATAGCTTCCCGTGTGTCACACCTGAACTTTCATCTTTTTTGTGTTACACATCAGAAAGAGAAGGGAAACGAAAGCAGGCATGGACGCGGTCCGCTACTCGCCGTCTCTGCAAGCAGGAGTAAGAACATGCAAACAACGCAAAACATTTAACGATAGATGTTCATTATCAAAACAAAACTCGTGGTAGAAATACAGAGTTGGCAGCAGTGTAGTAAAATTGGTTACGTATAAAAAAAAAATAATAATAACATGTGTAAAGTACACAAAAGACATCAGGATAGTATAATTATCTGCCTCTCTATTCCCGTGGTCAGTTGGTCTTTTCGGCTTAAATTCTGTTCAAATTGATTTTTTTTTTTTTTTTACCTTTGGGGGATGGAGTGGACTGAAAAGGAACGCACTCAATGCCACAAATCACTCCGAGCAGGAGACAAGCAGCTTTCCCTTGGCAGCAGTGACCGAGCCACGCCGACATGGCTGCCGGGAGGCATGGATGACGCCGGGTTCCTCTTACGCCTTGAGTGTACTGAGCAGTGGACAAACTGACAGCGTGGTGCTCATTGGACTAAAGAGCCACACTGGCACAGTTTGGGAATTCGAATAGTCAGAAGAAAAAAAAAAAACAGTTGCAAATACAATGCCTTGACATTTAATTCAATATAGATAAATGGCTGATACTTAGCAGTATGGGTTTTCTAGGTGTTTTGTTTTTGTTTTTTTTTAATATATGTCGTCGTTTATCTTTTTACATAAACGATGGCAGACAAAGTCCCTGTTATTGATTCAGATTAAAAAAAAAAAAATAAAAATGTAAGTTTGTGATGGCCTATTCAAAATAAGCCTCGGAGGTATCCCTCTACTGTCGGGGGTCTTGTACAGCCATGGGCGCATGACCGGCCACTGTGGGTTTCCGGGAGATAATTCATGGGGGAATGAGTCTGCCGGCGTTTAATGGGGTAAAGTCAACAGGGTGGTCAAGACCCCTGAATGACTCCACGCGGGAGACACAAAAGAGCCCATTGAGAGTCAAACTCGCTGAAGAGTCGAGCATGAACTCCAGCTTTACAACCGCGGTTTGTCCCGGGGACAAATAGAGCACTATCAGTCAGCCACTGAGCAGCCGGCAGAGGACAGAGAGGTATAAGAATGAAAGAAAGGGAGATACTGTGTTGGGGGAACAGATAGACTTTTGGGCTCTAGAGAAAAAAATGCAGTCATTCAAGACCTCTCTTGAATTATATAAAACCCCATCACCCCTCTCCCTTTTTCTTTTTTCTCCCCCCCCCCCCCCCCAAAAACACCCC
>CAAKHG010050307.1:10415-27017 GCA_901007715.1 Dactylopterus volitans
TGACTGGCTGCGGTTGATTGGCAAATAAAAAAGCTGTGCGCGTGCGCGTGTGTGTGTGTGTGTGTGTGTGTGTGTGTGTGTGTTCCTGCAAACAAGTCACCATTGAGTCCCCATGTCAGGGTGGCGGTGGCAGCGGCGGCTAGTACCGTCAAAATACCGGACACTGTTCAGTTCTCAACCACAAATTTCACGTTTGCAAATTTGATTCAAGACCATCCAGCCCCGAAGAATTAAACACATGGTTATGAATGTAACCATGACAACAACTGTCGCATAACCTTAGGAGAGTAGTACCTTCACCAGCTGGTGAAGTGACTGACATCAGCTGCAAGGGTGAGGCCTTTGTGTCTTAATGTGTGCCAGATCCCACTTGTTTCTCTAAAGCCCTCCCTTTCTCACTCTGTCTTCACACACACACACGCACACACACATACACACACACTCACACACATTCTCTCGCTCTCTCCCAGTGGTCGACATTTTGGTCATCATAGTCCTGCAGGGATGGAAAGTGATAAATACTGAAAAGTGAGCTTCAGCTAAGAGAGCGAGTGGTTTTGAATGTGGGAGAGGAGGCGATAAATTTGTCTGGACTGGGAGTGTTGTGGGCACATCCAACTCTCCCAAGGCGGCAGAAAGCGCACGTGTGTGTGTGTGTGTGTGTGTGTGTGTGTGTGTGTGTGTGTGTGTGTGTGTGCGTGTGAGAGTGAGTGAGTGAGTGAGTGAGTGAGTGATTAGGTGTGGAAAGGGGCAAACAAAACGGTGTGGAATAATAATAAGTGTTGAATATGCGTTAGTGGTTAGCGCAGAGTGGGGAAGAAGAGAGAGAGAAAGAGATGACGGCGCATTGAGCCCCGACGACCCCGGGTCAGATCCAGTACTTGTATGTGCTACACAGAACTCACTAGCTCAGCTGAGCAGTGTGAGTCTAGACAGTTAACTCACGCAACAAGTACTGATCTGGATCGTGGGTGCAGCATAACACCAAACAGATAATGGTGAAACAAACACGACTGATGCAACACATGAAAGGTGAACACACGTTATATACACTGTTAACACGTTACTACACTGACATCTGCCCAGAGCTACAAGCCTCTTACTGATACAGATGATGTGCAGTAGTCGGTCCTGAGCGCCTCCGTGCCGGCTGTTGGTGGCAACCATTTTCTCGGCATGGCAGCTGGTCCTCGATGGATGAGGTGAGTTATTCCGGCATGCAGCGGGGAATTAGCACAGGTTAGAGGAAGGGCTCTTCATCATCCTTCATCGTCTTGAAGTGGGTAGGGCACGTTTGATACCTGGCTTTGCATCCTAGGGCCTTCGCAGGCATCCAGTTGAGAGGGACAATGCCGAGGTCTCAAACTGGGCAATTCCGTGCTTTACTAGGACTGATGAGGGGGAGGATATCGCTCGATCGGTGAGGAAGATTTGCAGGCCAAAAGGCAGTGTTGGCGCTTCTGTCATGGGTCAGAACCAGAAGCGTTGATGATTACTCCTTTTGGCACAGAGTCCCAAAATCAGTGGGAACTGGGCCAGAAGCCTGTGGCGATAACTTTTATTAGCACAGAGTCACTTTGGTGGACGTCCGAGCCAGAAGCAGCAATGATTACGTTCATTGGCAGGGTGTCCCGATGTCAGCAAGACCCGGGCCAGAAGCCTGTTGTGATCACTTCTATTAGCACGGAGTCACTGTGGCAGACGTCCAAGCCAGAAGTAGCGATGATTACTTCTATTGGCACGGAGTGCTGACGTCAGCAGGACCCGGGTCAGAAGTCTTTGGTGTTTGCCTCTATTAGCACAGAGTCACTGTGACAGACATTCGGGCCAGTAGGCTGTGGTGATCTCTCCTATTAGCACGGAGTCACTGTGGCACACATCCGAGCCAGGTGTTTAGGGTGTTGGCCTGTTTATAAACCTTGACCTGACATTATGCTTTTAGGCTGACCTTAGCAGACCTTATCCAACTGAGCTGGGAATTGTGTTGGCACCTCGCTGATCAGCTGGGGTTATATGAGCTGAGGGTGCGTTCCCCAGCTGGTCAGCTGGTTTGATAAGACCACATGTTGGGGGGCTGTTGAACCGAGTTATTTGTTCTTTTGTGAGCAAAACATGGACTTTTGGACTTTGGAAGTACACGTAGACTTCCTTTTGTCTGAGGTTGTTGTTGAGACCCTACCCTAAATAGTTTTCTGTCCCACCCAGAGATCGCAGTGAAAATGGGGACATCAACCTCCAGCAGATTTACTCCAGAAGCTGGCATGCCACAAGGTTCAGCTCTAAGCCCTCTGTTGTTTTTGATATATAGAAGTGCCATCCACTACCCACCCCAGAGAAGAAGGACAAGCTCTTCAATTTGCCAATGACTTATGTGACTGGTCTTCATCAAAAAATGTTTAAAATGCAGACAATTACCACAAAAATGCATCACTGAGATTGAATTTTTGGCAAATATGTGCCAAATCAAACTATACCCCTTGCCATCAAAATGCACTACAGACTATCCAGATACACCAAAAACAAATAAACCCACCAACTCTCTGGTCTGATGAGAGAAAAAATGGTAATTTTTGGGGAAAAAAAAATATCTCCACAGAGCTGCAAATAATCCATCACTTCAACCTATGTGTGACCCACCTCGATTCCTCAGTAGCACACCCATGTCTGTCTTACTAAAACACTACTGCAAACAAGAAATGGATCAAAATGCTATTAACACTTAAAATGATAAATGCAATTTTGTCTGCACCATGGTGAGTGGTTTGGGCTGACTTTTTGGAGATGTCGCTGGTGATGGTGAAATGGCTAACCTCTTTTCCCCGATTCCTACCTTCTATACCCACCACACATGGAAAAATAAGGACTGAAAAGGACTGTAGTCCTGAGCTCCCCCTACAAGTGGCACGATTTCTGTCTCTGTCTGTCTGTCTGTCTGTCTGTCTGTCTGTCTGTCTGTCTTCTCACTCTCTTAGCTCTCCACTCTTAGCTCTCCATCAGCTCTTCAGCTGGAACTGCTGCTGCTGCTGCTGCTGCTTCAACCCTCCATCCAGCCTGCACAAGGCAGAGGCCCCCACTGCACAAAGCCTTGATAACCCAAGTGCCTACCAAAGGACAAGACGAGCACCACTGGCACCACACAAAGTCTGCCAGTTGAGTTTTAACCAACCAAGGAGCTACAGAGTAAGCCTGGACTAACTCCACAAGTAGAGCCAAGGAAACAAGACTTCAACCACAGCCAGGACTTCCACAGTATCACTGGACAATGACAACCAACTGGACAATGGGACAACTGAACTTTGCAACCAAACAACAGCAGGACCTGAAAACCAACACATCAAACGGGATCTTCTTCTTCATGTGACCTGGTAACATACTTGGCCTAGTTAGCTTACCTCATACGCTATTTGACTAAGCATATAACTTATCACTTTTGCCAGTGTATGTATTGACCCAACTCAGTGTTGAGCTTGTTGCTCAGGCTGACCACATGACATCTTGATTTAGTTGATTACAATTCCTTTGGTCCCAAGAAAAAGGAACCACCATCTTGCTATTGCCCCAGATAACGCCTCACATTTAATGCACACACACTGTAGTTTTTGTAGCTTGCTTATATTTTTTTGTTTTAGTTTTTTCCTTTTCCTCTGTTCTTAACGTGCTTGTCTGTTTGATATTGTAGAAATTAGATCCAGCTCATCACAGGGCCACACGAAGGACAGACAACCACTCACACTCGCATGCACACTTACAGGCAATTTAGAGTAGCCAATTAACCTCAGCATGCTTTTGGAGGTGGGAGGAAGCCGGAGTACCTGGAGAGAACCCACGCAGACACGGGGAGAGCATGCCAACTCCACATAGAAAGATCTCAGACCAGGAATCAAACCTGCGACCTTCTTGCTATGAGGCAACATTGCTATGTGGTGTTCACGCTCTTCCCATGTCTGTGTAGGTTCTCTCCGGGTACTGCAGCTGAGGTTAATTGACTACTCTAAATTGCCCGAAGGTGTGCGTGCGAGTGTGAGTGGTTAGGACCAAATCGTGAAGTCTGGTTACCTGCTTCTGATCATCTCAACAATGGCAGGTAGTGTGGGGTGTTCCTGGTATGCAGTGGCCAGTACCTACCAAAGTGGTCCAAGGAAGCAACCAGTTAACAGAGTCATGTGACACCCAAGGCTCATTGATATGTGTGGGGAACAAAGGCTAGTCTTATCTACAGAAGATCTACCATCATGCAAATAGCTGAAAAAGTGAATGTTGGCTGTACAGTCTTTCAATTAAGGAAAACATGTTTCATTTAAGGCCACTGACGGGCGAATCGGGAGAACTTGTTCGGCCGCATGTTCTTGGCAACAACAATAAACCAATATCCGATACGCTGCTTTCTTTGAGTGTGGTGGCCCATTTATTCTCACAGTTGCTCACCTTCGCACAGGTAAAACATTACATGTCCAGAATTCACCTTAGGCAAGTTTCCATTTAACAGTTTGAGTTCCGACACAGTACATACTCGTCCATGCTGCCACACACACGGTCAAAAAACTGTTTGCCCTTCCCGGTTCATACACCTGCTGCTCATCACCTGCATCTTACCTATTTTACCTGTCTTTCGGTTCCAGTGCTCCATCTTGTGTATAAACAACAAAACTGCATCTCTGTTTACATATATTGAGCTCTGCTAGTTAAACAAGAAACAAAACAAACAAAAATATTACTGTGGCTCCAACACTGGCTATGATATAAAGCTGTCAAGAACACACATATTGCATCACAGCTTGCTGCTACAACATTAAACAACATCATTATAACATTATAACCACCTATTAGGCAGCTGGTTGACTGCTAAAGTGAAACTTTCACTTTTAAGAGATGGCAAAAATTGTAAAACGCACTTTCATTGTCTGAAACACATGACGTAGATACCTTATACCCATATAGATCACCTTAATAACAAGAGGGTCCTGGCCCGACCAGCCTATCCAGCCCAATCCACTGTGACAAACTGGCTAGTTAGGCTGGGGAAGCCTATTTTTATGAAGTGGCCAGGTATGGCCACTTTCCAGCTGTGTTGGCTGAAAGTGCAGCCATATGTAAACAACCACTGATTATGGTGTAAAGAAAAAAAAAAAAACAGAGATCCCACAAACTACCTCTCGTAACTATAAGTGCAGTTACAGTAACAGAGTGCAACACATATGCAAACTTTAAGAAACAGGCAACTTTCCATTTTCTGAGCAACTCCTAATATCAGAACACGAGATACAGATCAACTCATATTAGCACGATTATGTTGACTTGAATATTTCAGCAAAACATTCACATCTGTCACTCCAGGAAATTCAACGGAATATTATGAACTATTTCCATTTATACAGCAGAGAATCCTCACCATTTGCAACATGGCTTAAACATAAAGCCATTTTAAGTCCATTAATCTGCTGAGCAGTGAGGATACATGCAGATTGACTGCATTGTTCTTCTCACGGGCCTTCCCACTTTTCTGGCTGACTTGCCTTGTCTTCTTGGTGCCACTGGTTGAATTGATTCCCATGAAACATCTGAAATGACAAAAAATCACATGAAAGGAAACTTCATGAAATACTGCACAGACAGGTGGTGTACGAGAGAGCAGAATTGATCAGGTTGTGCAAGACAAGCTCATCATATGCCCTTCCAATATGAAAAACATTAAAAAAAAGACTAATTTGTAATGCAAACCTCATACAAATGTTAAAATACATTGAATTTAGTCCAGTTAAAAAAAAAAAAATCCTTTTGCTAGTTGTTCAAGTAAACAAAAAAATTGAAGGTCTGTTTTTTTTTTGTTTGTTTTTTTTTAGTTTAGAAAAAGCAAGTTAGCAGTTATTTCATCCAAATGCTCATTTTATCCAACTACAAAGTAATTTTTCACAATGACTAACTTTCCATCATGCCTCAGTGTGGGAAACCCTAATCATGTCCACATAGATGGATTTCCAAAAAAGCTAGCAGGAAAAAAAGCTAGTAAAAAGAAAAACAAAGCTAACAAGAAAGAAAGCTACAAAGATAGCTTGTCAGAAAGACAGTAAGCCAAAGAAAAAAGGTTAGCTAGCTGCAGAGAGTGAGAAATATTCATTCATTCATTCATTCATCGTCTTCTGCTTATTCCGGCTACCGGGTCGCAGTCGTGGTGGAGCCGATCCAAGCTGGCAAGGGGTGAAGGGCGGGGTACACCGTGGACAAGTCGCCAGCTCATCGCAGGGCCACATGAAGGACAGACAACCACTCACACTCACTCACACACCTACGGGCAATTTAGAGTAGCCAATTAACCTCAGCATGCTTTTGGAGGTGGGAGGAAGCTGGAGTAACCGGAGAGAACCCACGCAGACACGGGGAGAGCATGCACACTCCACATAGAAAGACCCCAGGCTAGGAAATGAATCTGCAACCTTCTTGCTTTGAGGCAACAGTGCTAACCACCACACCACCGTGTTGCCCCTAGTATGAGAAATAGAGGAATAAAATTGAAAAAAAGCTAGCAATCCCCCTCAGGCGGATGCCACCATAGCTTTTCTCCTATAAGGACTTAAGGTTAAACTCAAACTTACTTATGAGTGCGGGGACACTTGTTGTTGCTCTTCAGTCTCCGTGTCGAGATGGTGTCGCGTCTTTCAAATTCAAGCCACCAACATTCAGTCATCTACAGCATCTAATTGTAATACCCTTCTTCTACAGCCAGAACACAACTCGCCTGTAAATTTACAATATATGACTGTGGAAAATGCTGTCAGTTTCTGTATCTATTTTGGACCCTTAATATATTGCGTTATACAATAAAACTTTGTAAACTGATAGAACAAGAGCATACTGTAATTTTTTTTCTGTAGAAATTACAGAAATTTGTTACAGTGTGTGTTTGCGGGATATATTACACATCTATCCTTCCTGGAAGAAGGATCCTCCTCCGCAGCTCATCCTGTGGTTTCTTCGTCTTTTTTCCCGTTGAAAATGTTTCTTTCTTTCTTTTTTTTTGGTTACAGGGTGTGTTTGCCGGATATATTGCACATCTATCCTTCCTGGAAGAAGGATCCTCCTCCGCAGCTCATCCTGTGGTTTCTTCGTCTTTTTCCCGTTGAAAATGTTTCTTTCTTTCTTTTTTTTTGATTTGTTTTTTGCTGAGTTTTTCCTAAGGGTCTAAGGACGGAGGGTGTCACTATGCAGATTGTAAAGCCTACTGAGGCAATGTGATTTGTGAATCTGGGCTATAGAAAGAAAACTGAATTGAATCAAGCCTGCTGGCATTCAAATCAGCAAGTGAACTTAATGCTCCCTTCTGCTGAACTTGCCAAGTGTGGAAGTCCAAATTTGGTGTATTTTCTACTGAGATATGGTTTGAATCTGTACTGGAGGCAAACTTGATCATGTATGACTGAATTAAAATGCAACGATTCCTCAAACGTTTCATGAAATGCAATCCCTTTTTTCCAACATTCTCCATAACTCTTAATATAAATAAAGCACTAGTCAATTTGTGCCTCAAATCCACTTCAACCTAACACAAGATGCAAATGAGCACAAATGAGCAGGTCATTATTTTCAATCCACCTTATTTGGGGGAAAACTGTGTTCGCTAAACAAGGAAATACTAATAAGCACTCTGCACGAAGGATGTTGTGACTGACAGCATTATATTTAAACAGGGCCAGTGGTAAATTACCTTTCTCTGCACAAGCGCACAGAGCCTGACATTTAGTCTCCATCTAAAATTATAAACTCTTACATTCAGTAACATTGTAAAATTTAGGACACATTTCATAACAACATTTCTAAGGAAGGAAACGGATGACAAAATACTCAAAGTCATCCAGACATGCTGGTATGACTCATTTTCTAAATCATCAACTTTAGCAATAACAAAGTAAAATGGTTAGGTGCTATGTGTGAAGTGCCAATACCAATATCGCCATTTCTCTGCCCTCTATGATGTCACAGAAAACTTCAGGCAACATTATTAACATTATTATCAACTACTCCATCTGAACAAACCATATAAAAATCAGCTGGTGAAGAACCTCAAATGCGCTGTAGCTGATGCAGTTCCACGTTTTATCCTAAATGTCCTGTAATACACCATGAATACTGCTTTCTGATTGGCAAGCAGCCATGTGTTAAAACCATGTAACGTATACGTTATTTGGCTCAAGTTAATTCATTCCTAATAAATCAGTGACCTCCCTGTAACCATAGCAACTTTCAAAACCAACTGAGCTGACTTCTCTTGTTAGGATAACAGAGGAAACACACAGCAGAAGGTAATTTTGATATTTATTTCAATTTATTTGGACAATATTGCACCTGTGAAACGCAGCCGAGGAGAAAGAAACGGCGAAGAAAAAGACAGAAACCACAAAAAGAAAAGGGTGAAATGAGCAGCTAGTTGCAGCGGTGGAGGCGCAACCTTAACTTACTTCACCCAGGTTGAATTTGCGATCCACTGTGACAAACTGGCTTGCTTGTAATGGGGACGAGAATCACTTGTAACCTCTTGCTTCATAACATAACTCTGTTTTGAGGACCATGGTATTATGGTTAAACGACCACGTGGGTGTGCTGTATCAAGCTGAAGCTTTTAGTTCAATAACTTGCATGCGATTATTCAGAGCATACGCATGTGTGGTTAGCAGCACAGTTCTCCTGCTGACATCACCCTGACACTTGGAAATGTTTCGTATCGCTCCTCTAGACTCCCTTTAGAAAACCAATTATTTTACCTCAGCAGCGTTGGTCTTCCCGCTCAGACATAGTTTTGGTCTCCTGTCAGTCATGTGGAGCCAGCAGCTTGTCTGGAGCCTCCAGCACTGCGGTGCAGGTCCGGGTCCGAAGGCAACACCTCCTTCTCTACACATAACGACAAGCCTTGTGATGACCCATCAGTGTAGATCAGTACAGTGATCCATTACTAACTAATGGCTAATTACAAAATGGCACCATTGCAAAGTGAAAACTATAATATACAGCTAACTATCTATATGGTAGCCTTTATTATATAATTCCCATTGTGCATCTTTGTCAACATTTCTGCCCAGTGCACATCATCCTGCTGCTCTCAAAGTTGTGTGATTAAAAAAAAAAAATCACTTCAACATGAAAAATGTAGCACTTTATTGTGAAAGGAAGGTGTATTTTGATTTAATCTGTTTTTAAAGACTGAGTCATGACATTGTCTAATCATATTTGAGTATTTTTGTTGAAATAACTGGATTGGTATCTTTACAAACCTTTTTATAAATGTATCAAATTGTTGCCCAAAGAATCAATATGATATTTTATCACTTGTAATTTACACCCCTGATTTACACCCCTAATAACAACCAATCCTGCTTTGACTCTCGACCACCAGTGTCCTCGCCATGGCATAGTAGTACTGACTTGTCCCGGTGATGACGTCAACCAAACCATCCCTGCTGGCATTGGCTTGTAGTCAAATACTTAACAGTAATGTGTTAAGTGTAAAGTTTACTTCCCATTTGCAGAGCAGCAGCTATTTTGAAAGAGTGCACAAACTGAATGACAGCTAATGGCACTTCAGGATATGTTTGATAAATTGTGCAAAATGTGTAATGACTGTTAATTACCAAAGTAGAAGATATTAAAATAGGTTTATAACTTAATCCATAATCACACAAATGACTTAGACAATAAATGTAGATCTTGGTTAAGCAGAGTTGTTTCTGCTGTATGCATAAGTCCTAAAAAAAACCCACGCCAGATCTCAAAGAGTATGGCCAACCTGCATGTCTTGTTCGTCTTTTAAACATCAGCGGTTTATCAGTGGGGTTCACACGGTGCCATCCCCACTCCAAATATCCAGAGGAGAAAGTCCATGTGTGAACATAAATTAACTTGCAAAATAATAGTAGTCTCTCAGCTCCTGTCAGCACTCAGTAAAAGTTGGTTCAAAAATGACTGTGTGTGTTGCGCATTTTTGTGTAAATAAACAGGTTTAGAGACGCTGGCCAAGTGAGTGTGTGTTTTTTCTTAAACTTCTGGTGAACAGGTTCTTCAGATGCAGCAGCAGATCACTCCACTTCTATTGACAGCAAACTGATGTCGGCCTCAAGTCATTTGATCAAATTTTACTGAACAATTTTCAACACTATTAACATAACTTACAATGGAGCTGTGAAAATCGAGGCTGCCACTGCTTTTAATGTCTGTGACTATTATTAAGACTAAATGATGACAGCAACAATATCCAACAACTGTATTTCTGCAAACATCAATTTGTTCTCTTTTTTTTGGATAGCGGAGAGTCATAAATCACATTGCCTCACTGGACTTTACAAGCTGTCAAGCTGTACAGTGGGCAAAATCCTCTGTCCTTAGACCTTTGAATTAATTAAAAGGTTTTTTTTTCTAAAATGGACAAATAGGACAAGAATCCTCAGGAGGAGCCACAGGGGAGAATCATTCTCCCTGGACGGATATAGATGCAATAGATGTGTGCAGAAATCCAGCTCAAAAAAATTGCAGAAAATAATTAAAGAACTGATACATAAGTATGATACATAACAGGAAAGGATCAAAGATGACTGAAACCTGAGCCACTTGAGGTGTCACCACGCAGTATGTCGTAAGTCCACCGTCGTGCAACCTCCTCTCAACTGTGGTGGCCTGGAAGAGGATAGGCCACATAGAGGAAATGAGTAACATGCCCATTAATAGTAAAATGTACATATGTGGAATTTGACGCATAGATAAGTGTTGATCCATGAGGAACATCCGAAGGGGAGCCAGTCCAGAGCCAGCAGCTGAATCTGGGACGTTTTCAGCCACCAGGAATTGGTTTGTGGCATATGGCAACAAAATGGTGCGCCATACTACACTTTCATAGATGGTGACACCCTCAAGTTGTGGCTAGCTGGGCTAATGTTCGGTATATATTATTGATAACACTCCGGTTGGGACACTGCGACTGAAGGACCACTAATTTTACCAGAAGGAGAAACACGAGACCCTCCACTAAAACACTTCAGTTCTGAGGAAGATGCTGTTCAAGAGCAGAGGGAGCTGCTGGAGACAGAGCTGATGTAGGCTAGTGCTGAAAGCTATTGTGCTCACCTGCATCAGTGTAATCTGAGTGTCACTGACATAAATTAATTATGACATTGCTGCGACAATTATACAGATATACTAATTACACATGAAAGCAAAACAAATATAATATAAGTCTGTAGACAAGTCAAGTTTGGCAGACAATTTGAATATACATGTGAACCTGTCTGTGGTCAAACTAGCACGACTTGGTGGGTGTAGTCCAAATTTTGATAGTGGACAGTTGCTCCCCTTATGATTATGGTGCTTTCAGTCAATGTTTAACAACTTTAGTTCAAGTTAATCAACTCGACCCAAACACATCACAAAATACGGCCCAAGTTGAAGAATGCTTAAGTTCTCCTTCATGGTTATGCCATAATAACACACATAAAAAGCACACACAACTTTTAAAGTCGATCCTAAAGGGGGGCGCTGTTTCTATCTATGTGAGCCTGTGAAAGAAAATGTGAATACATGGAGCCTGCCGTTGCCTCTGGCACTTCCCATAACAAATTGATGGCCATGGCTGAAGGCCACAAGGATTCATGACACGATAAATTGAAACGTACCATCTGTGAATATTTGTCATGTTATGCTGGAGAACAAAAAAAAATCTTCACCTGCCTTTTTTTTCCATCATTGAGCATCTGCATACTGAAGTTGACTGTCTGGGGCACATGTCAGTTCAGATCTAAATAAGTAGAGTTTGCTCTCGCATCTATAGATTAAAATCCGATTTGTCTCAGGGGCCTTCAGTCTTAATTCTCTCCTAATGACTCAGTCTTGAATGGTGCAACAGAATGTGATGAATCTGAGGCTTATGATTAAAATTCCTGTGGACTCTCTAATGCTGCATTCAAATCACATATATTATTTCTTTATACGTCTCAATTTTTCCATGTGTATAGGAGGTAAATGTGGCGTCATATTTAGAATGAACATCATCCAATTAATCAAAAACCAAGCTGGGTCTGGTAAGAGGTGGAAAGACTCAAAATAACCTCCTTTAATAAATGTGATGGTTCATATTTCCATACTTGGCATAAATCATTTATTCTTTTGCACATTGATAGAAAAATCTGACAGTCATCCTTTATTTTGATAGATGGCTATATGATTGCTGTTGGAAGTCATGAAAGTGTAATCTAGTTAATCACTACAGAGAAATGCCTTTCTTGGCATTTATAGATTTTTCCTATAAAAAAAGAAGTAATCATCAGTCCAACAGGGGGTGATTGCATATAATTAGGCATTATTATGTTTTCATACAGTCATTCTATAAATGCATAACAACAGCACAAGTTTTTCTTTCAAAGGTTTGGTGCACAGTACTCATTTCAGCTGTTTTCTGCCATCTCGTTGTTTGCCACAGCTTCCAGTCAAAGCTCCCATGGTGATTAATAGGGCTTCTGGTTGATCAGCAGCAGCCTTCAGACTGGTGAGCCTGTGCAGAAGAGCACAGCTAATGATAAAGAAAGCGTTCCAGTAAGAGGGCGATATATGTGAAATACGGCAGCAAATGGGCTGAAACGAAAAGCAGTGCACTCACTTTAGATGCCAGCAGAAGCAAAACACTGGGAAAGCAATGAGTTAACGGGTCCAACGAATGGCCTGATGAGACGCGAGTCCTGCTATAAGTGATCATGAAAGGTATTTCCCACAATTTCTCACAACATTAGCTCCTTCACAATAGATTGGAGGTAACGACATTGAAAATTAGATTGTTTAGATGTATTAAAGTAGTGGCCAGACAATGCATGGCTACATGACGTCATGAGGAAGGGATTTTATTTATTTTTTTTATTTTATTTATTTATTTTTCTTAATGGGGGGAAGCTGAAGACACTTTTCCAGGCCCAACAGCTTTGTGTTTGTACCTTAAGTGCAGAGACAGCCCTTACGGTCTGTTTTAATCACTGCTAATTATGATTAACTAGCATTCAAAAGTGAAGGAAGGTGGGGTCTTAAATCAAATCTGTACTACAATTTAAATCTTTAATTAAAGCTGCTGGCAGCCATGATTGTGGCCTGTTATTAATATCAATGACAACATTATGGAACATTAAAGGTGGTTTAAGTCATGATTGGAAGTGTAAATTTGACGTATGGAATAAATTCACTACCATAGTTTGTCATTCATAATGTTCGTTCCCAAATACTTTGGCTCACTTACATTAATGTGTTTGCTGTAAATCAGAAAGTGTTACATACTTTTTTCGTGCATCTATGAGGTACTGATTAGGTTAAATGGCCATACCAATAACCAAAAGGAATCAGGCTTTTCCGCTGGAATATTTTCATGGGAATAAAGCAACAATTTATGTGATGTAGAAAAAAAAACAAAAAACAAAAACACTCTCAATGAATTAGAATAAAACATTTAGTTGTAAGCGCATCTGACTTAGTGGTCCGTTGTCTCCTGCCATCAACATACATAAAAATCTCACCTGACTTCAGAATTGAACACACACAAAAAAAGTGCGCATGTGTTTGAATGTTAAAGAGATGATGTGTGCTCAAGTGTGCGCTTGCATGACTCTGGTGTGCACCAGAAGGAATGAATGCATTTGTTCTGTCCTTTGCGTGTGCATGTATGAATATGTGAGGGGTGAGACAAAGATGTTGTTATGCCCAGTCTAGGGGATGCCTAGACATAACAAGAAACCCCGTCTTCCCCTGGTCCCAAGCAGCCACCGGGACAAGCTCGTTGTGAAGAAAAAAGATATATAGCTTATTCACAATTATTAATGTCTAGCCAACATTGGGTTGAGCGTCAGGGTGCACTTGGGCCAAAATAATAAACCAAAACACTATCTGAAAGAGAACTGATTTCCATAAACAAAAGGAACCAAAAGACAATCACTTCCTTCCCTAACGACTGAAACATGAGAACACAGGAATATCATTAAAAACTGGCAGTAACCCCTACCACCCAAATGTGGTCAACAGGCGCTTAAAACTTGTGGCTGGCTGGTTGGAAGGCAAGGAGGATGAGGAATGGCCCTGCATGTGCACTTCGACCCCTATCTTGTCCCTTTTTAAGACCGGAACCACCAGGGAGCAGCCAATCACCAGCCACAGGGAGCATACCGCACCAATCGCCGCCGGGCGCTGGCACACTCCTATTTGCACACACAGCACAAAAGAATCAATCTCATGTATGCATTACATTGATTTAAGGCACAGCATGGAGGCGAAGAAACACCTGACGCCATGCGATGTCATGAAGTGCCTTTGAGCAGTGCAACGCACACCTAAGAGTGGATTATCCAGTTTACACCATCGTCGAGCCCAAACTACTAAATAAAAAACAGTCAAAAATTTTACGTGACTGTTAACACATGAAAAATGAAAAGGTTATGAAGCAAGAGCTTACTGTTGGCATGACAAGGGATGTTTCGAGTCTCCTTTCAATCCAAGCCAGTTCATCCCAGCAGAATGTAAATTCAAAAAGAGGAACATGAGATGGCAGCTTATAATTCATGAAAAAGTAGTGAAGCCTTATTATCCCTCACTTAAACACAACAAAATGCTACGTGTTACAATAGCTACTGTTGTGTCAGAAAAGGTGGATCATCTACCTTTAATTCTTCCACACTACATGAATAAAAGTCCAGTTCCAGCAAATTTAATGGTACCATGCAGTATCTCGGCCATCACGTCTCCAATGATGCCCACTTTGGTTGCCGCTGCTGAACATAGGAAGTCCTTCGGCTCAGCTGGTGCCTTGTTGGCAACCACTCATCTGGTACCCGACTGCTGCCTTCCGTTTCTGCCACAACTCGCGCTCTATTTCCTTCTGCCTGCTGCCTCCTCTTTGCTGCTGGAGGTGTGACCCAAGGGTCAATGCCACTGTCCAGAGTCTCATGTTAAAAATGTTAAAATTCATTAAAACAAGCAAGGTGATTATAAATCGTAAAAACAGCAACTCGGTAAAAACCATGATTAAACACAACAATCAATTAAACACAATGAAAAAAAAGGCAAATAAAGGATAAGTTATGATAAAACACAAAAGCATGTAAAACTCATTTGAATGATGAATTTGTGTGCAGTAGTGAAATGTGAAAAGTCTCGGTATGTGTTGCAGTTAAGAAAGGAGATTTCAGCACATTAATGGGATTCTTCACGCACAGCTGAGTGCTATAAAACTTACAACTGCTGTTATCTTTAATAGCTATAGAATTATATCTGCCACTATTGGATTGTTTTAGGGGGGGTGAGCCACCTGCTAAAAAGATGCCTCAAGTAGCACAGACTGTATTTAATATGCTTGGGAGAGTAAGAAGTCAAAATCAAAGGGCTTAATAAAGACGCTGACAGCTCATAGATTTACTTGATGGAAATGTGACAAAGGTAAAGGCAAGGTTACAGATTTCACAAACCAACAGACAGGGTTACAAAATATCAAGCTAATTTCACTTTTCTGCAGCATCTGAGTCATCAGAAGCACTGGGACCTTCACCTTCGCAGGTGTGGGAGCCTCAGCTTGAGGTGTCCTATTTGAGTCTGTTGTTACTGCACTCGCTCTCAAACTGTGCTGGACAGAACATTGGAGACGGAGATGGATGTCCTCAGACAGCAGTAGTACCAAAGTACTACTGCTCTTAAAATAAATACCAAATAAAAATGCACTGTCTCATTCGTGTCTTTATAACAATGCTGTAAAATGTAGCCTGCATATATGGTGCTATGGTATGTTGATTCTTTACAGCTACAACTTTGATGTTGCATTGATGGTGACCTGTACCTACCCAAAATGCCAATTTGTAAACTTTGCTCTCTATGGAAGAACCTCTGAGACAAGTCCTCACCCTGTGGACCCTCATAATCATCACCTTCTTTGCCATCACCATGACTGCCCCCAGAAGGTTCTGGGATCTGTTTACATTTACAGATGGTCGGAAGTATCGCACAGGCTGTTATGGTTTTGCAGATTTTATCTGGCATCAGCCGCATCTCTCCATGTAATACATGAATCCATATCTACAGCTGGCCTAAATGCCAAACAGTTAGTATTTATTGGTCCTATAAATCCACACAAATAAGCAAAATTAATTCAAAGCAACAGATAGTAATGTGATTGTCAGTACATCACAGCAATTTGAGGGAAATGTGTAAGATACGACCTAACACGCCTTGCATTTACTTTTTGTGCATTCATAATTCTATGCTACTGTATAGATGATATGTTGTGATTTAGCTGCGGTCCCTACCCTTGGATGGAGGTCAGGTGTAAGGAGCCATGGTCTGCATGGACAGTCACGGTCCCCCTTACAAATAGCAACCATCTGTCTAAGGCCACTCTCAGACAGTATCCTGGCATCATATGTTAAGCTTGGCTATTTTTCAACGTCAAAAATCTTTCCGAGCATTGACGCTGTAGCACCACTCATGTTGACCACACTCATGATCAATTCCACATCCCATAAAAAACTTAGAGAGTACACAAACCTTCATTAGCTATTTCCATTACCATCTAATGTAGCACACCTACCCTTCTCCAAGCTGATGTTCTCAAAG
>CAAKHG010050309.1:3077-15242 GCA_901007715.1 Dactylopterus volitans
TGCAACCTTATCCGGGCTTCCTTGGGTTTTTTTTTTTGTTTTGTTTTGTTGTTTTTTTTGGTCAGGATAGTAGAGACATATTTGAACTTTTTATCATGCACTTTGCTTGCAGACAGAAAGTGCACTGTGTTCTACTCTGCACCCGAAAGAAGCAAGATGGTCTCCACACTGTGTTCAGAGGATGTGTGCCAATGTGCAGAAAGTAGGCCATTATTTTAAGAGCCTACCTGTCAGATACCATTGAGCTTAATCTCTATGTTTTTTGTTAATAATTCTAAATATTGTTGCATCATGTTTTTCTCCAGGACCCTGTCATAAAGTGAAAAGCGCATTCAAGAATGAAAGAAACCAGGCCATCACAAAGAATGATCGGCTCGAACATGCTTGCTTCTTCCCTACCGTGGACTATGGTCAGTATTTCACAAGGCAAAATGTAAAGCATCTAAAATAAACAACTCAGATTATCTTGGATACATTCTTTTATTGAAGTGACAGTACCAGAAACTTGCAGTAAAACTGCTCAAATGAGCGGTTGATAATTAAGTTCCTATTTGATTTCAGCATATCTTGTTGAAGTCCTCAACATCTCGCTGAAGAGTAACTTTGAGCTGTACAAAATGGACGTGCTCGACGTGCTCAGATCAAGTAAATGAACTCATCAGAATAATAATACTAGTTTTTAAGTGACTGAACTACCTTCCATAAGTGTGCTAATCATGCTCTCTTGGACAGATGGAGATTTGCTCGTGGATGAGAATTCTGTTCGGGTGTTTGTGAAGAGGCGTCAGTGCAGAGGGCAGTTAGAACTGGGGACAAAGTATCTCATCATGGGCAAAGATGGCACCACGACAGACTCAAATAGCGAGTAAGTATATTTGGAATGACTGTTGTACATCTGTGAGTGTTTGTGGATATGTTTGTGAGAACTGTATATTACTCTGGGTGAGACCAAAGACACCTTTCCTGTCTTCGCTGGATGAGCAAGCCAATTACATTATTATTATTATTATTATTATTATTATTATTATTATTATTATTATTATTATTATTATTATTATTATTATTATTATTATTATTATTATTACTATCATTCCTTTAATGGTGGTCTTCTTTTTTATAGGATGCAGTATCTGTTGGAATCTAACACCTGGGTTGAGAGAAAGCCTTCGAGAGAAGAATGTAGAAAAACCGACAACAGACCTTTCTGCAGAGAGTTTGATGCATTCACATCAGAGTACAAGGTGGACGGCTGCAGACAGTAAAACGGACCGACAAAGCTTCAGTTAACTTGCAATGTCAGTTCTTTTAGTTTAAGACAAAGACAAAGTTACACATGAAATGCCGACATAGGTTCTTGTCTGCCCTATTCTATCTTCACATTATGTATAAACCTTTAGTGAATGAAAGAATAGTATAATAGCATCTAGTATAATAGCATTTTCTTACTGCATTATACGTCAATCATTTTTGTTACAGCTATCTGCATTAAAAAAAAAAAAACATTCCCCAAGCTAATGTGTCTATTTTTCTATAAATGGATGTAATAAGGTGGCAACAGTGGAAAAAGAACGTCCATAAAAATCCATTCACTGGCTCACGTCCTTCCCAATTGAGTGATTTGGCTTTCCAGCTATATATTTTAATGTAGTTGTTTTTTTTGTTTTTTTTTTTAAAACTGGCAGTCAAAGACCTGAGAGGGGTCTCTGTGCTCGGCAACACCCTCCACCCCAGCTCAAATTTGCCTCCCTTCTTAACATCTGCTAGATGATGTCGAAAGCAGAGAGCGGTTTCACGTTGGCGTGGAGCACAGACATCGAATTCCATAGCAGCAATTACATAATCAAAAAAACTTGTTGAGTTGCAGTATATGCAGAGAAGGGTGAGAGGGAGACATGGTTGGAGGGGGCAGTGCTGCAGGGGAAGGAGAGTGGGTGGTGGTGTGGGTAAGAGAGGTGGAGAACAAGCAAGGGTTTATGTGTTTATATTATTCTAATCTCTGAGGCCGCTTCCAATGTAAGCAACACGGGAGTACTGACCGTCACTTCAATCACAGCCCGATCAATGCCCGCTCTGTTTCAGCCCTTGCCATAACACATTTCATTAAATTTGAATCAGTAAAGTATAAATATACATATGCCGACTTCAGCATCTCACGTTTTCATCTCACAATTTACATTCTTAGGAGCACAATATCGACAGCACAGTCAGAAAAAGCCAGCTAAAAGTAATCGATGACCTGCCAGGACGAAGCAGTGTCATCTGTGCATGTGATTGGGGTCACAATGAACACAATGAATCAAGTATGTTTCCTGTTTGTAATATTATACACATTTTCTCAACTATTCATCCAGATATTACACTGGAGTGTTTGAGCACAACAATGCAAATACATTTATGTCTTTCAGTGCAGTTTGGAAGGCCATATTATGCGGATAGCTACTGAGGACAGCCACAAGAGGTTTAATGACAGTTGCACCCAGTCCGACACATCAAATATGCCTGAGCAGAGAAAAGTGCTCATATAAGTGTATTTATTTGATCAGGTGCACAGTCGCTGTTATAGGTGTGTCTATAACTGTTTTGCCAAAAGGCCAGGACAGGGTCAGCGGCACGAGGGTGGTCCATGGTGCACGATGGACTCGTGCAAAGGTTCCTGGACGCTGCCACCAGGTGGAGACACCAACGGAGTAGGACCACCTATGAGGACTTCAAACTACACTGATAATTACATTTTCTTCTCATTTTAAATGCCTTGTAGCTTTGTGTACCAAAGAGGCAACAGGTTGCATGAGGTTTCTTATCCTTTGCGGTGAGAGAGAATGTGCAGTATTTGGTACAAACGTGTGTATTTGTGTGGACAAATCTGGGGATAGATATAATGCGTGTGCAAAATGTCGGTACCTATAGTGTCTGCCATGGTGTTTAAGCTTATTGTAATTTTAATTACATTGAACAGATCTGATTTTACAACTTTGTGCATGTTGATGATGTTTTCAATTTTATTTATGCTACTTAGCTGCTTCGATTTGGATTACTGGTTACATCATCATTGGCAGGGCTTTGGTGTTGGATGATTTGCCTCATTTAATTCTTCCAAATCAGTTTCATGTATATGGTCCCAAATCATCATCAATGGGAGTTATTTTAGGGTATTTCTTATATAGAGCAGGACTAAATGAGAAGTGCACTTCTCTTGTAGAGACCAAACAATTGCTCCACGACTGAGTACTAGGCAACGGTGGTGAGGAAAAACTCCTTTTAACAGAAGAAACCTTGGAGCAGAACAAAGCTCCAATTTGAGGGCAAAGAGAAAAGGGGAGATGGGAATCTATTTATAAGTCAAAAGCGGTACTGCCACAATGTGAAAAAAAAAACTGCAAAAAGAGCTGCATTAAATTCCCTTTGATAATAGAAAATTGCAGAAAATGTGAATTAAGGAAAAGGTTTAATCAACGTGTAAGCAGCATATTACTGCTTGAGTTTGAGCTAGTTTTACTTTATGTCCAACAGTTCATTGTGGGATGGTAAATGGGTTAGGAAATTTGAAAAAACAAAACAAGAACAACTTTGATAGACAACTAAGCTTTTAGATTTCTCTGTGAGGTGTCTTCACGAGGTTGTTCGAGACAAAATTCCAAAGGTTTGGGAACAGCTGATTAATTTTTTAACAATGCAGTGGGCTTATTCAGTGTATCATGTGTTAACTCGTGTAAAATACATATCTGAAAAGTGAATACAATTAAGATTAATATGATAGTCTGATATTTGCCTCTGAGGTGCCGTAGGGTTAAAGGTGAAATCTTATATATCAGAAAATGGAAAAGTTCAACTGAGATACAAGAGACTCAAAATTGTACTTAAGAGCAGCACTTGTACACTAAATGTGCTCACACATTCTAGCCGCTGTGTAAAACTGTGAACGCTGACTGGTTGACTGCAACATTCATCAATTCATTGTCTGCAACTGTTTCCTCTCGTAGCTACTCATGATTATGTGTCTTTTAGAATCAGAACATGGTGTACTTGAAAGACATACTATCTATTTGTGAAAAAGTGACTTAAATATAAGTCGACACATTTGTATCTTGTGGATGCTGACATTGTAGTAACTACACTGTGTCTACATGGCTAATGTGGCATTTTAGACAAACGTTTTAGATGGCCACCCGAGAGACAACGCCAAAACCGGTGTCTTTTTTGCAAGAAACTTTGCAGGAATATGCAGTACATTAAAGCCCATGCAATACTTAATAAAGGGCTGGTACGGTTTAAATGCCCTCCGACTTGATCAAAACTGAATTTTATCTTTGAGAGAGCTGCAATGATTCAAACTTTTGTTTTTGCTCATCTGTAAAGTTAGGGAAATGTCACTTATGCATGTTTGCTTGAAGGTCTTGAAGGTGTACTTGTCTTCATGTGGTTTACAAAAGGTTGGGATGGTGGGTGGCCATTTGGTCAGCGATGCAGTGCCTTCACAGAGCATTCCTTAAATCTAGTGAATATTTGGTCACTTACATAACTCCCACGTAGTTACATCTCATTACTTCCAACAAACAGCCAATTCATATATAGAGAGGTTCCTGTCCCCCAGAGTCAGTGGTGAATACCTGCACTGTTATACTATGTATTCCAGCTGAATCATGATTCTCAGACCAGGGCTTCATTCAGTCAGACTGTGTGTAGCTGTTAGCAACGTCTGGTATAAGTCAAGCTGCATGCAGCCGACACTGAAATAACTGTGAGCCGTTCAAAGCTAAACCATGCCAGCAGTGTATTGTGCTATTTCCTGTATCTCATGAATGAAAGTCATTGTAAATGCAAAAACGTTAACTATAGCAGATATGAAATTGCACGCAAAAAGTCAGATGAACAAAAAAGTCTGACATATACTCAGCAAAAATGCGTTTTCATCACCTCGCAGAATACAAAAGAGTATTTGATCAGATTTTATAAACAAATCTGATTGAAAATACCACTCTTTTTTGTAAGTCCAGTACAAATATTTTCCATGGTGGTTGAGAGAGTGGGACCATGAGGGGTGGAGTAGACGGGGGTCCTTAAGTAGGAGCGGACTTAATCCTTCTCCTCCTTTCTAGTGGTGGTCCTTTCTCTCACCTCTTTCCTCCAAGATCATAACCAGTAAGTTTATGTAACCTTTAACCATCAAATGGAGGGAGCAACACAAAGAAAGACCTAAAGACAAGAACAAAATCATTATTCTGGTAAGTACATTTTCCCCTTTTGATTTATGGTATTACAAATGTAAGTGCCGTCCTTTTAAATTAATGGATTCATATACCTACTCCATACTCCAATGTCAATAAGTGCAGTTGCGGGAAAAGGTTCATGCTGCAGTCTGATTAAGTATTTTAGTTGCAGAATACAATAAAGCACAGTTGTACTGTGCTAGTTTTGGCAAGTGTTGAAAATGATGTTTCTGTTGTTCGGGGGGGGGTTTGTGCACAAATTTTTAAACTGGCATCAATGACACTACTTCTGTCGGATAGTTACTTATGTAAAATTAATTATGATAGTATGGCTGATTTTCATTTTAAAAGTAAAGGTTCCCTACCTGAATACTGGAATAAATCAATTGCTCAATCCATGCAGTTTATTGCACAGCACCGCACTAAAATTGGTTGATGTTCTTATGTGCTGCATGATTTATTTGATTTTCTACAGATTAAAAGCCTGTGCTTGACATTTCAGTGGGTTTATGTGTTGTGGCTGAGGTTTATGTAACCTTCTGCATCGTGAAAGACATACAGTACCCCACAGTTCAATACAGTGACACTCTGTTAGCTCCCTGTATAGTCTCACTCGCAGAGTTACCGCTCAGGTCACCTTCTTCCTTCCTGTTCAAACCACCTAATTTAGAATCTACTTGGTTTGGCAAGCCACTGAGTGAACTACTATGGGGATTACAACATTAATATTTGGTTTAAAAGAGTTCTATAAAGCATATTGTTCTTAATAATGTGGAATAAAAAAGGTAGGCATGCAAATGAATATTGTGTGCTTGATTCTTACGCTGTTCCTAATGTCTTGCAATAATGCTCAGAGAAAAAAATTGGTTTAGTAAAGTTCAGTAAAGAGAGACTTGCAATTTTGATGTGCATTCACGATAACCGTGTGAATGATTCTTTTTAGGAGTACTTTCGGAAAATTAGAGCACAACAGCTAACATCATGAGAACCTGTTGCCATAAGGTTTCACCTAAGCAAGTCATGTGTTGTTTGGCACAGTCGTTGCTGTCATGACTATCTTAAACATGGTTCTCATATTAAAGCTTCTCAGTAGCTACTCCAAGTAGTTGTACAAATTATGTGATTGGAAACTGAATCTGACAAAAGAGGACTGATGCTCGGCAAAGCCCTTCTTGTCTTGGCATAAAATTTCATCCATCAAATTCAGTCATAATCCTGCTCTTTCATATACATTTTTTTTTCTCTCTAGGTGAGACCTGGCAAAATCCGCTTCACTGCTGTAATATAGAGGAAGGAGTTCATAATTTTACAGTAACATATATTCAGACTCTCCAAAGGCAAAACCACCTCGGGCTACTGCTGCTGGCTCAAAATGCTGTTTACTCTAGGAATTCTCCTCCTTCTCACCCCATTTCCCTCCTTACAAATCCCCACCAATGAGAAGAGAAACTCCACAGGAAGTGACGTGCTCAAATCCAATGCTGTTCTCACCCTTTCAAAACCAAAAACCAGTGCTGCTTTTACCAAACAGACCATACGCCCCACCCTAAAGCCAAACACAGTCAATCAGACAGTTTTACCCACTCCTGCTGTAAACCAAAAACCCCCAGCAATCACCCAAAAACCTCCAGCAATCCCCCCTGCAGTAACCACCAAAAGCAAGGCCAGCTCTACCCTCATTCAAACCACTCCCTCCACACCAGTAAAGGCCACCACAACCAGTAGCACCAAGAAAGACAAGCACACAGTCTCTGTAAATCAGATTGTTTCAGCAAAATCTCCATCAACAAGTGAAGTTAAGGCTACAAAAGATAAAGCTATTCCAACTGGGGCTCCAACCGTTCAGTCAGAATCTGCAAAGTCTGCATTAGTCAGCAGCGCTAAAACCACCAAAGACAAACTCCAACTGTCCGTCAATCAAACCGTTTCTGTGAAATCTCCTTTAACCACTGATGGGAAGACTGCCAAAGAAAGGTCTGCCCCCACCGTAGTTCAGAATGTTCAGTCAACATCCACAAAGTCTCCTGCCAGTGGCACAAAAACCACGAAAAACAAGCTCACAGCCACCGTCAATCAGACTGTTGTAACTAAAACTCCCTTCACCAAAGACAAGCCTGCCCCTACGGTAGCTCAAACTGTTCTGTCAACACCAGTGAAGGCCGCTACAGCTAGTGGTTCTGCAGCTGACAAAGATAAGGTAACGCCCTCTGCTAATCAAACCACTGTAATCAAAGCTCCCACCAGCACCAAAGTTAAGCCCGCTCCCACACAAGCAATCAAGGTCGTCATTGCTAAAGATTGTGAATCGAGCAACACCAAGGAGCAGGAGCTGAAGCTGAAGCCCGGCGCTCCACTGGTGATGACGCACAAGATCAGCCTGTTGCCTGGTGACTGCACCGGGGCCTGTGAATCTGAGATGGCGGCACTAAAAGGACGCTTGGCACGACTGGAAAGAGAGATGTCTTCTCTGAAAGACAAATGTATGTTTTTCCCCAATGTCAGCACTTCATATTTAGTAATCTTAGCCATTTGTAATATGTTTGACAGAGCTCATCAATCTGCAGCCATATGAGTTGTGGATTCATTCTTTAATCTATGCATGATCTTTTTCTTTGTTGCTGTCTAGGTCCATGTTCTGCAAATTGTCCAAAAGACTGTAGCGGCAATGGGGAATGCGAGAGAGGGAAATGTGTCTGCCGACAGGGATTTCTGGGTCCAGATTGCAGTAAATGTCCTCAAGGAGCCGAGTGTAGTAAAAGTAAGTGAGAATCTGCATCGGTAGACGTGGAGCCATAAGAGAAACATAGGTGTGTGGTATTTTCCTTTTTGACAAGTATATCTTTCTACTCCAATTTTCAGAAGTTGCCAAAGGGAAGCTCAAGGTAATAGTGGACACAGTGGCCCTGAAGGTGACTAAAGACAGTAGTGCCAACAAAGAAAACATGCAGGAAAGAACTGCAAGGGTAGAGTACACACTACTCCAGAGGAAAGACCAGAAAAAGGGGACAGAGGCCAAAGAGATTGACACCAAATCCAAATCCACTATTGCAAGAGCAGGTTCTGTGAAGACACAAGCAAAAGTAGAAACCTCGGACAAGAAAACAACAGTAAAAGGTTCCTCGAAGACAACTCGTCCCACTGTTGGTCAAGTACTGCTGAAGCATGAAGGAAGAAAGCAAGAGGAGGCCCGCAAAGGGAAAACGGCAGTGGTTGCCACTAACAAGGTCCTCCAAACGACTGATCTTAAGCTTGTCAAGGAAGGAACAATGAGCAAATCATATCCCAAATCTGACCAACTGAAAGATGAACCGCAAGCTAATATAACTCACAGTGTTGCAAAGAAATCCAATGGCACAACTAGAATTGTGACCATTCTCACAAGGGGTATGGGAACAAACAATACCAGATCAGGGAAGGAAACTGTGGAGCAATCCACACTGGCTGAGAAGAATGTGACTCAGTCATTTGAAAGGAAACATATCAAGAAGGTCAAAGTAGATACGATTAATGTGCAGTCTACGGATGACAGGAACACAGATGCTGGCACGACTGGAAAAGGGAAAGTTACACAGAGAAGTCAGTACAGAGTGAATGCAACCATCACCTCAGATGAGTCTCAGGTCTTGCAGAACAAAACAACTAGCCATGGCTCTGTGATGAGTGCCAGGAGAACAGGGGGATCTGGATTAGGCTCTGTGCAGGTTGTGAACATCTCCTCCTACAGCTTCACTATCACATGGTTAGCGCCACAGGGGATGTTCAAGAATTTCACCGTGATCAGGAGGGAGCCCCGAGCAGAGGGTGACGAAGATGAGCACGAGGAGTTTGAAGAGGAGGCTCTTGAAGGCGACAAGGCCTCCACAGTGAAGAACACAACGGAGATCCAAGCACACAGTGAGAGCATGAACACAACTGCCACCTCTGGCAAAACTGCTGGATCAAGAGGTAAAGCCGAGACCAAGAGGATCAAGATGATGGTCCCCGGCAGCGTGCGCTCTGTTGAGTTCAGTAACCTTCGGGCAAACACACGCTACATTCTATACGTATACGGAACCTCTGCAGAGAGAAGATCCAAGATTCACAGAGTTATTGCAACTACAGGTAATTAAAAGAGATACAGCATCTCTGGAATCATTCATTGCTCTTTTCAAGATAAATTTGCATATTTCTGCAAAATATTGTTCTTCTTATCAGGTCCCGAGCCAGCTACAGAGATGGTTTTCAGCAATGTAACCGAGTCGTCTCTCACTGTGTCGTGGTCCAAACCGAAGACCACATTCACAGGCTTCAGGGTCACATACACTCATATTGTCACAGGTCTGTCAAAAACTGAATCACCGCTTAGAATAATTTTGCTGAAAATTATACTCAGAATTTCTCCAAATATGTATCTAGGATTGTGTAAATGAAATACTACTTGTGAATTGTTCTCCAAGGGGAAACAAGGTCTGTGAGCCTGGACTCTCGGCTGTCGTACGTGGTTCTGTCCAAGTTGTCTGCTGGATCATCCTACATTGTCACTGTGACCTCTACACAAGGCAGAGCTCAGAGTGATGCTCTTGTATCCATTATGACCACAGGTGCACATTTAGTTAGGCTTAAATTTGCTTTCAGGCACACATTTGTTTGCCTTGGTATGTGAAAGCAACAATAAACCCATGATGAATTGTCTCCTGACTGCAGTGCCTGCACCTCCGACACACCTTCAAGCCGTCAATGTCACAGACACCAGAGCTGTGCTGCAGTGGACACCCAGTTTGGGGAAAGTAGACCGCTTCATCATCAGCTATGAGTCCTCCAAGAGTGAGTACTAACAACAATATAACCCTCCTGTGATGCTGACACACAAAGGATGTGGCTGAGTCTTAATTATTCTCCTCCTCCATTGCCAAAGCACCTAATGTCACGGTGACTGTGATGGTGTCTGGAAACTCAGTGGAGCATCAGCTAAGAGGCCTGCAGAGAGGCACCCTGTACATGGTCAAAGTCCTGAGCCAGAAGGACAGTCTGCAGAGCTCCATCATCTCAGCAACATTTACCACTGCCAATGGTGAGTAGAGGTGGAGTGCGGTGGGATGAGGGCAGTGGTTAACTCTAAAACCAGGCCTGCTTATTTGGCAGGTGCACAAAGGCAATGGTGCATTTACTGCAATTACCTGTTTGGAATGAGCAACCCTCAGGGTCAACAGTATATTAAATATTTGCACATTTTTTGTTTCCCAAAGTGGTCAAAGCCAGTGAGGTGGGGGCCCGCTCCGCAGTGATAGTATGGAGAACCTCCACCGTTGTGTATCACAGCTACAGAGTGATTTACCAGGTGGCAGGAGAGGAGACAAGGGTGAACTATGTTTCTACACCATTGCTACTTATGAAGAAATCCCCCAAATATTTATGCACTTTCATGTGATATTAATTTTGCATGTGTGTTACACATTAGGAGGTGATTCTGGAGCCCACTGTCACAGAGTATAAGCTGACAGGGCTGCTGCCCATGTCACGCTATATTGTTCTGGTGCAAGGCGAGAGAGATGGACAGTACACATCAGTTGTCACCACCGAATTCATCACTGGTAATATATTTTTAATACGATGAACAACTTTTTGCTCCAGTAATACTCATTGGTTAATAATTACTCAAATGTGGGGTTTTTTTTCGTTGTTTTCATCATAAAGGGAAATTGCGCTTCCCATTCCCTACTGAGTGCTCTCAGGAGCTGCTGAACGGCGCTCTGCAGTCAGGAGAGGTGGACATCTACCCCCAAGGGAAAGAGGGTCAAGCAGTTAGAGTTTACTGTGACATGGAGACCGATGGAGGCGGCTGGACAGTGAGACACGCTGATGTTACTTGCAAGATACTGATTAAGCAGCTGTACTGAGACACTAAGCAGTCAGTGTATATTTTCTAGGTTTTCCAAAGGAGGATGAATGGAAAGACAGATTTCTACAGAAACTGGAGTGAATACAGAGCTGGCTTTGGAAACCTCAGTGAAGAGTTCTGGCTCGGTACAGTTGTCGCTCACTCATATTAGCCTCACAGCCGTGGCAAATGTTATTCAGAAAAATCAGTCAGGAACTGTGCACTCTTTCTTTCTACCACCATCAGGAAATGAGCTGCTGCACAACCTGACTAGTATCGGCCCCGTGAGTCTGAGAGTGGATTTGCGATCTGGAAATGACACTGCTTACGCTCACTATGCCAACTTCTCCATTGATTCAGAGGAGAGGCACTATACTCTCACAGTGTCGGGCTACACAGGCACAGCAGGTGAGGTTTCGGGGGAAAAAAAGGATTAAAGCTTATTTTCCTTGAGCATGTGCAGTGTAAACTAACAATCCAGACCTCACTGACATTTAATTTCCCTATCAGGTGACTCTATGAAGTACCATAATAGCCGTCCATTTTCATCATGGGACAAGGACCCTGATTCTTTGGGGATCCACTGTGCCAAGGCCTACATGGGAGGCTGGTGGTACAAAAATTGCTACAAGGCCAACCTCAATGGCCTTTATGGCACCAACAGTGATAATCAGGTATTTTATTACGTTACTCAGAACTGGATTATCTGCTGTGATAGAGCACGCTGGCCAAATCTTATCTATTCTCTATTTGTTCAAATGCAGGGAGTCGTCTGGATAGACTGGAAAGGTAAAGACTCCTCCATTCCCTTCACTGAGATGAAGTTTAGACCATCCAGATTCTCTCCCGCGACCCATGGCTAAGGACGATCCAGCCTGAACACCTTCCAGTTGAGATTTAGAGCCCCAGAAATCCAGAAGAGGGGGGGGGACCGCATGGTCGCTGTGTGCCATCTTCTAGCTGAAAATGCATATGCAGTTGTTTTGAGAGTCATTAAGGGTATGAGTGTTTCAACCCATAGGGGGTTTGTCTCAGTTTTGTTTTGGGTTTTTTTTTTTTTTTTTTTCTGTTGTGTTTTTGTTTTTTTTTTTTAAAAGAACT
>CAAKHG010050309.1:15262-27499 GCA_901007715.1 Dactylopterus volitans
AAACCCAAAGGGGGTTTTTTTCAGTTTTGTTTTGGGTTTTTTTTTTTTTTTTTTTCCAGTTGTGTTGTTGTGCTGTTTCTTTAGAAGAAGTATCAGACCGGATAAATGTTTGCATCAGAACTTTTTGTATCCTGTTCTCCCTTTCTGTCTGACATTGTAACAGTTTTGTTGTGACTCTGGTATGCCACCTCACTACTACTGTAAGTAAATATGCACTGTCTCACTCCATTGGAATAAATGTGGCTAATGTGGGTCTGAAGTGTCTTGTGCTGTAAATTAAAAAAAAACCAAAATCCTTTGAGAGGAAAAGTGTCTCTTCATTCTCTGTGCATTTTCTCTTCAAGATGAAAACAAAGCTGCCAGTGGCGGCTGTGATGTGTTATCATGCCCTTCAGCAACTCCCAGCAGTGTTTATCAGCTTGTCTCTAGCTAAATGTGTTAGTTTGTTCCATCATCATGTATCTTGAGCAAAAAAAAAAAAAACAGAGGAAAATATTTAGACATCCTTGATTTTTAGTTTCACATCAACATCGCACCAGGGTGACATGCTCAGAGACTGGTTAAACGACTATAAATTGGACAGCGGTGTGAAAAGCAGCTTTCTGAAGTCGGGCAGCAGCGAGACTCACTATGGAAACATCAGGGATCACTGTGGGAGCTTTCCTGCTAGTTGTACTGCTGCTGCTGCTGCTGGTTTATATGTCTGGTCGGAGAGATAAAAGCATGCAAGGAGCTCACAAAGGGCATTCTTCCGCAGGTAATTATATATTGCATGTAGATTCGTCTTTGACCTTGATCTTCATGAGCGAGAGAGTGGTTAATTGTGAATCCAATTAATATGGATATTACATCTGTAATTTGAAATCATCCTCTCTTTTTGTCTTGCCTTTATTCATCTGTCTAGCTCATTCTACTCTTTGGCAGTCTCTCCATCAGTTTATTCCTTCCTCCTCACCTCCCTCCCTCCCAGGCCCTCCTGGCCGCTTCCTCATTGGTAATATGATGGAGCTGACACATGATCATCTACCAGTCCACCTCACCAATCTGGCACGGCGCTATGGAAGCATCTACCAGCTTAAATGTGGAAACACAAGTAATGGATTTTACATTGTTCTGCTCATATGGAAGAAAAAGAATCATCATTTTTGTTACATGCTATTGTGCAAAGGGTTCAAATGGCCACTGTATTCTAACATATACAAACATACATTGTGCTATCTCCAGGCATGGTGGTTCTTAATAGCAGTGAGGTCATAAGAGAGGCACTGGTAAAGAAATGGTCTGACTTTGCTGGGAGACCAATTTCATACACAGGTGAACGGGCAAAAACTTAGTTTGCAGTATCTGGAGGATCATTATGAGACTCTAAAGCCTTTTTCTAATGTGTATCAGGAGATATGGTGTGTGGCAGAGGGCGCTCCATTTCTCTGGGGGACTATAATGAGGAGTGGAGGGCACATCGCCGCCTGGTCCATGGTGCTTTGCAGCGTTGCTGCCAGCAGTCTTTACACAATGTAATTGAAAAACAGGCAGCATGTCTGCGAAAGGTACTGAACACAAAAGAAGATGATCATAAACATATAAAATGAATGATTACAGGGAGCTATCTGCTGTTCAGGTGTTGATGGATTATGAAGGGTGTGCTGTCGACCTCTCAGAGGATTTCACAGTGGCAGCCAGTAATGTGATCACCACTTTGGCTTTTGGAAAAGAAGTGAGTATCTTTTCTTTATCAGCTCAATTTTAGTCCTCTGAGGATATGAAAAGAGTATTGGAGAAGAAAAAAAAAAAGCATGATTGTGGCAGACCAGGGTTTGGTTGTATGTTTATGTTGAGAACTGGGCAAGGTCACTGTTTATGTTGCCCCTTTTAGTAAATTCCATCACATACTGTTAAGTGTATTTATACTGTGCAAATCTGTTACTGGACAGTGTGTTTCACTCGTAAGATGTGGTAAACCATAAACCTTGGTGCTTTTTTTCAAGTATGACAAGAGGTCTTCAGAGCTGCAGCAGTTACACAACTGCCTGAATGAGATTGTTGCTCTGTGGGGTTCCTCCTGGATCTCTGCCCTGGACTCCTTCCCACTGCTCAGAGTCAGTGCAAGTTCACCATCCTGTTTGCAGATCACAGTGTTTCCTCCAAAAGATGTCACACATTATATCACCTGTTGTCTCAAAGAAATTACCCAATCCTGCATTCTCCCGTCTGATGAAAGAGGTGGCCAGGAGAGATGAACTTATACAACACCACCTCAACAACTACAAGGTCAATAATAACAAAAGCGAAACAATGGGTGGAAAATGTGTTTTTCTTTTGAAATAAAGATTAATTGCTACCAAGGGTTTGATGGTAAAGTGACATTAAGCCTTAATAGCTTTCACATCTAATGTTGTTTCATTTGTGGACAGCAGAGTTGATGAATCCCGTGTCACTTATTTTCTTTGTTTTTCTTTGTTTCCCTGTGCAGTCGCAAGACAAGAGAAATTCAGACACCATCACTGGCTATTTCCTGCAGGGCCTTAAAAACACCACAGAAAATGAAGTGGTAAAGTGTTCAAGACTGTTTACCAGAGGAGATCAATTTAAAATGCATTTGACATTAGTAAATGCAGTGCTGAGAAGCATACACTGAATTTAGATGTAAGCATTTATTATAGATATTATCATGTTAATTATCCATTTTGTTTCCGACCTTCCAGGAAATGTTATTATCAATCGTATACAAAATTTTGTATGACTAGTTCTGCCTAAATAACATGCACTTGTACATTTGCGTCAGCCCCTGACAGACTCTCATGTCCACATGGCCACTGTTGACCTTCTCATTGGGGGGACAGAGACCACTGCGACCTGGCTCAGCTGGACCATAGCTTTCCTATTGCATCGACCAGAGGCAGATTACATAATCACGCAAAATTCCAGAAAACACTGTGTTTGCCTTGACAATTATTGAAGTGTTTGCCTTCTCTCATATTTAAATGTTAAGGTGCAGACCAGGGTGTACGAGGAGTTGTGTACTGTGCTAGAGGGGCGGTACCCGAAATACAGTGACCGACACAGACTTCCTGTCCTGTGCGCTCTCATCAGTGAGGTGCTCAGACTCAGGCCGGTTGCACCACTGGCGGTGCCACACAGAGCCATCAGAGACAGCAGGTCAGCCGCAATATAAAATGCTTTGCTAATGCTGGACAACAGAGAACAGGGTGAGGTGCAGTGAGGAATTTAGACAGACTTCGTCTCGCATTGGTTAGCAAGGCTGGGCACTAAAATATTAGGTATTTGTTGAGTTTGTTGATTGCAAACTGCCGCTTTGAGAGAAAATACTCCATTTAAATGCAATTAATTTGAAAACACACACAATACAAATTCAGACAGTCGGAGATTTCCGGTTTAGTCGTTGAACCTCTGTTAAGAGTGAGCAGGTGTCTTTAAAAACCACTTGATTGTGTCTGATCCCAATGATGCTGCTTTTACTTTGTTCAGTATTGCCGGATATTTCATCCCGAGGAACACAGTCATCATCCCTAATCTCTTTGGAGCTCACCACGATCCAGCAGTGTGGAACGAACCATACAGCTTCAAACCAGGTATATTTCCAACTGGTGGGTGAGTCTGCATTTCTTCCACTTGGCTCAGCAGATCTCAAATAAAGCAGCTGCTCTCTCCCTTTCAGAGCGCTTTTTGGAAGGAGGAGGAGGCTCCACTCGATCCCTGATCCCTTTTGGGGGGGGTGCTCGACTCTGCCTGGGGGAGTCTGTTGCCAAAATGGAGCTCTTTCTGTTCACTGCCTACTTGCTGAGAGATTTCCATTTCGTCCCTCCGGAGAGTGAGGCCTCTCTGCCCGACCTGACAGGAGTTGCCAGTGTTGTACTCAAAGTCAAGTCCTATAAAGTTATTGCATGTCCGAGATCTGAGGGTAACTCCTGAACTACACATGGTCAGATGTTTGGAATTTTTACATTATCCACACATGTATGTTACTCATCAGTATGTCTCTTTGTCTGTAGCATTGCATATTGTGTAGATGTGCTCATGACAAGTGAAATGATTACAAGCTTGTATTTGTTCATTATTTAATGCCTTAAAGAGATTGTTCTCCAAAAAAGGAAAATTCACTCATTATCTACTCACCACTATGCTGATAGAGGGTTTGAGGTGCTGAGAGAGGGTTTGAGTCCAAAAAACACTTGTAAAGTGTCAGGATAAATAGTGTTGCAGTCAAATCCAATGCAATTGAAGTCAACAGCCATTTCTTCAAACGAAAAAAAAAAAAAACAACAACCCAAAAGATAAATACATAAAACGCTCCCACACAGCTCCTATGCTGTCAAACAAGTGTCTGCAATCCCCAGCATTCAAATTTGACCCAAAACAGTGTCCTTTTCACCCTGTTTTTAGCCTGCATGTTGCTGCTATCGTGTCGTTGTCCTCGTCCTCGTCGTGTGTGCGCAACCATGACCTCAACTCCAGGCTGGCAGAATAGCAGCAACATGTAGGCTAAAATCATGGCGTAAATGACACCCCTGACACTCCAAAAGGGTTTCTGTGGACTCGAAAACTTCACCCGCCCCCTTAAGGGTGAGTAGATACTAAGTGAATTTTCATTTTTGGTTGAACATCAATCAGTGTTTCCTCGATAGCAATTCTTGTGTTATTTGAAATAAAAACGTACGTGTCACAAACTGTGGATCAAATCCAGCGCCCTGTAAACAGAAGCATCAACCCATAGTAACGGCGGTCATTCAGGCTGACAGCACCACCCAGTGGACAAAGATTGATAATGTTGACAAGTTGCAGTACACAGTGATGGGCAAGATTGGGGGACTGATCTTGAAGGCCTTATTCAGCACTCCTCATTGTTGAACTAGAGGATGCCTCAACCACGTTTGCGCTTGGATTTTTTTTTTTCATTCATTCATGCACTTTAACACACCAAACAACTAAATTTACTATTAGCTATATTAAACTAAAAAAAACACAAAATAAACAAGACATTAATTTGTGGGCAAAGTGTTACCCCTTGTTTAAAAGTAGCAGGACTGAGCTTTCTGGCTGAGAAAAAGATGTGCCCCTCCTCTGGGGCAAATGTGCATCATTTCCTGAAAACGCTGCGTCTATGCCATTTTGCAATAAGTATGAAGATTTATGAGAGGAACTTTGCTGGCAGAAGAATGACACCCCTGTCATTGATCGGACTTTGTGTTCTTTGTCTAACACAGAAAGCAACTGGTCTTCGGTCCTCTGGTAATTATTAACATGTTATATGCTTATTTCTAGATATGACAGCTATTACCAACAGCAGTCTGACTGTTACTAAACTTCTCATTTCTGTGTGGCTTACATAAATAAGACCCACAAAACTGCTTGGATTCAAAAAGTAACATGACCGTGTTTTTTTTCTTTTTCAATCTTCACCAGCAGAGCATTTGGACATGTTTGCAGCACTAGGAGATAATGTTATTTTGCCATGTGTCGCACCCTCTATCAAATCCTGCAATCTTGTTAGTTGGACCATGGCTGGATCGTTTGGATCAGTTACTGAGGTGGTGAAGATGGGAAAGGTGACACATCCCAACAGGCTCAGCCTGCTGAACGACTGTTCTCTGCAGATCAATCACTTCGTAAACGACGACGCACGACTTTACACTTGTGACGGTGGATCATTTCGGTCAAATATTTCTCTTAAGATTCTGCAACGTAAGTGAGCTGTCTTGGTGCTACAACCCTCAAACCATCCTTGAATGTAGATTGTAGCAGTGGACACATTTTATTGGTTGGTTTTTTTCTTGTTGTTTTCTTCACCAGTTGTTGAAAATCGCTCAGATAAAGAGAATCAAATAGAGCTTCAGTGTTTCCTCAACACCTTCAAGGGGCATTTCTCTTGCAAGAGCGCAGACATACACATCAAGTGGAGTATTGAGGACAACACACCGATAAATAGGAGCCGATTTCACATCGATAATCCCTCTCGTTGCTTCTCGAAATTGTTCATTAGTACAAAGCTGACAGACCACCGGAGAAAATGGAGGTGCCATTTGACTCAAAATGGCACGGTTAAAGCCACCACCAGCTATACAACAACGGTGAAAGGTATTAAATTTTAAACAAGCGCATACACCAAGGTGTGGTTTAAAATGTGGAGATCGAAAGCAGTGTTCCCTTTCTCTCCCCAGATGGCACTGAGGAAGTGTTTGCAGCTGTGGGTGAGTCGATGTCACTCTATTGTAAGAACACTTCCTCACAGTCTGCCGTGGGCAGCGTGGAGTGGAGTGCACTCGAGAAGGGCCGAGCACACTCATTCCATGTGACTAAGGACTCATCGCTGGTCATTAGCCACGTGGATGCTTCGTATGCCGATGACTATCAGTGCTCAGGGTCATCGGGTGAGCTGAGGGTGTTACACAAAATAAGACTGCACACTTTGGATGGTGAGTGTTACACACGGGTCCATGTAACAAGACCGTGGGGGTGTGTGTTATGATGCTGAACATCTCATGGTTGCTTCCACAGTTGTCTCAGAGGATGGGCCAGGAAGAATTAATCTCACCCTGACTTGTGTGTTAACATGTGCTCAAGCATGTGAAAAGGACTTGAGCTTAACCTGGTCCGGAGGCAGCAATGACAGCCGGGAGATCGGCGTAGGGAACGCCAGGAACACATTAACATCTCGGTTACTCATCCCAGCTCCCCCAGCGCATTCACTTGAAATCACCTGCAGTGTAAACAGAGAGGGTGAGGTGATGCTGACAAAGACGTGGCGCTCCGTTAACCGTAAGTTTGCATCAGGTTATGCTGCCTTTTCTCACATTCAAACACACTGCATGGGAGAGGGATTCTGAGGGGGACACAAACCCTATCACCTGGACGTCCACAGCTCTGCAAACACTGGCGTGGTTAGCTCTTCCTCTGGGCCTTCTGATCTGCGCGGCCGCTGGAGGACTCTACGCGTGCATGAAGAGGGAGCGCAACACAGATGCAGGTACCGAACCTGGCTGAGAAACCACACAACCAACCACAACTGTTGCATCCAAAGGTTCTCAGATCGTAGATGAAAGTTTAACCTGAGTGACTGATATCCAACTTTTTTGTTCGCAGGAACCGAACAGTTAAAGATTGAAATGGTACCAAAAAAATAAACCCCAAAAACAAATGAAATAGAAATTCAATGATTTTAAAATCAATTTGGTGTTTTTGGTTTGCTGACAAGTTGTTTTTGTTTTTTTGCTCTCCTCCTCACAGACACATGTTTACAACATCATTGAGGATGTTAATGATGATGACCTACGCACGCCAAGACAGTCCAAACAAGAAGCTACCAACACCACTCAAAGTGTCTATGCTTTACTGCAGGCAGTGAACTAACGCTACAAGTTAAAAACATGCATTTGACTGAAAAATACACATGGAAAAGCGTTTTTTAATGTTTGTAATGAAATAACACATTTTGCAAAGTTTACTCTTTCCAGGTTTGTAGATGTGTTTACATACATAAATGTAAGGGAAAAAAATGTCAGGAATGTCAGGTACAACAATTTGCTAAATTATTTACATGCACCAGGGTCACCACCTTTTTCTTGAAATGACAGAAAATGACTAACGCTGGGCTGCAATAAAGGCGAGAAAACAGGATTCTAGACTTAAGGTATGATTGAAAGTTTGGAATTTTATAGTGGAACTTCTACTTACAAGTGGACCTGCTTTCATTGTAGACTTCTCGGTATATATACTGTTGACTCGTACGTTTTTGGAATCTGTGAGATGAAGATTGAGGCTGTGATTAACATGGTGAAAACGGCAGGAGGGATCAGAATCACAGGATTGAATAGGTAATTAAGAGATTTCGCCCTCCGAGGCTGCAAGGTTGTCAACCTCATAGTCCGCATCCGCATCGAAGTATCTGACAAGACAAAAAAATGCATTCATGGTCACGCGTCACCATACTGCACCATCAACGAAACTGAAAGAGCCTCTGCACACATCTCACCTGCCGCGCTGTTACGTTTGCGGCCAGTGAGCAGCGCGATCACAACAGCAACTACAGCAGTCACACAGATGACTCAGGCCACGGCCGCACGCAGTCCTCCACCGCTCTCCTCCTCCTTGATTTTATCTACACTCTCACTAGTTGTCGTTGCTGAGAAAGACAAAAAGTTGAACCCCAAAGATCGGAATCCAACACCCTGCCCACAGGTGTACACCAAAGACCACAAACGCAACCGATATACGATGTAACAAACCAACCTTGTTTAGCGTCTGTTGCAATAACTGCAACCACCATGGCATCAGTTTCCTCTTTAAAAAAGAAAAGAAAAACAGAGCATGATGTCATATTCGTGGGCTGTAATAGCCAAGACCAAAGTTGAAAATATTACCTTGCACCAGACAATTGATGTCAAAGCAGGCCTGATCATGTCCACGCATGTACATGCAGCTGTATCAACCACTGTCACTGATATTTACAGGCTGGATAGCAAGAGATGCCCCATTGATTTCAATCCTGTTAAAGGGGCAAAAGACAAGCTTCCCTCCTTTCAGCATTGCCCAGGAGATATCTTGGGTTTGTCGGCTTGCTGATGTCGTGTTGTACATGGGGCACCTGAGGTTAACAGTGGTGCCGGGTGCCGTCCTCTCTGTGAGGGTTTTGCAGTCTGAAGGCAGAGTGGTTACAAATGTCACAGGAGTTTTGTTGTTAAGGAGCGAGACAAAGGTGAACAGGGGAAATGTTCCCTTTTACTTTTAAAGAGGTGTTTTTGAGCAGTATACTGTCCCGGCCCTCCCAGATTTCACAACAGTACAGTCCCTCATCAGAGATTTGCAGTTTCATCACAAATACAGAGATTTGTCCATTTTCATCAACTTCCCATTTTGCTTGTCTAGAATCTTGGAACTGGGCCGTTTTCCGCCTGACAAGCATAACCTTCGTCTGCCCGGTATCTCGAACTTGCTTTGTCCATTTAACACGCAAGCAGCTTTTTGGATCCATCATTCTTGGATTTGAACAAGGTAGAATGGCATCTTCTCGTTGAGAAGCAGACAAGGTCTTGGTCACTACTGAGCAACTTAAAACAGAGAGAAATTAGGATTGCAATCAGTTTAAGAATGAGAACTTAAGATAAAGGATGATAAACATCTTATCGTGCAGCATTTGATGTTTGCACCCAATTTAAGGCAGATAAACCAGATTATGAATTTAAAATACATATGGCTGAGTCTAGGGATGATATCATTCAATAACCTACTCACGTTTGGATTCTGATGTGACAATTAGCAGAACTAATAACTGGAGAACATGGAGATAAATATTTACCGTTTTCTGTGAATAATGACTGAGTAGCAGGAAAAAATGCTAATTGTAGACATGTTGACCTCCCCGTGCTCTCATTTCTCTAAATCACATAATCCCGGTTCTCTAAATCAAACAAGAAGTCTCAAGTTGAAACTATCTGTGAACCCACCCCCTGCACACCAAGTGGTGCAAATATGTCTGTCCCTGAATCAGTTTTTAATATGTATTGCCCCATCCCCTTAAACAGTCCTTAATTCCATGCATAACTGAATCAGTTCCACTCTGTCATCGACCAACTCTCTCAGGATGTGAGGGAACCAGGTGGACGTCTACTAGTGGACACCTCCGACAAGCATGTTCTGTGATACTTGGAGGTCGCTTTTGTTTGTCTTAGGAATATCATCATGCTGAGCGCATGAAGCAAGTTACACCGAAACAGCGCACAAGCCAGTGTTTTTTGAGCCCCAGAGTCTGACAGTGTTGAAATCCTGACCAACAAATTATGGTTAACCTTATCAAGCACCTTCAAAGTCATGTCCTCTTCAGGAAAATCCTTAACTAATGTGCAGTCAACTGCAGATTTCTCTTCTGAGGAATGACGTGCCATGATTTTTCAGCCGGTACACTTCTTTAATTTATGTGTTGATCCCCTCCAATAAAATAGTAAATACATCATTCTAATCAATGTGGGGAGTTTATTTTTACTCAGCCACCAAAAAGCTCTGTGATAAACTGATTGAATGAAAGTTTGGGCTGCTCACTGGTTCGTAAAGGAGACCATCATGACCGCAACGCAGCAAACGTCCTGCATACATACTTGCCTGAATGTTATAATTTGACCTAAGTTCACTGCAGCACTAAACAGAGAAGCCTAACTAACGCAGAACGAAACTGTCCCATCACTTCCGCTTCTCTCGATTTACAGAAGTGTCATTGTAGCCACTCGCACATTTATTGCAGCTTTTGCAGTAAACCGTGCTGCACAGCACAGAAATGGCCACCAATGTTCAAGGTTTGTTCGTACTGCTTCTGCGATGTCTGGGGCTCATTTGTCTGTATACCGTCTAATCTGATCATTTTAAATGAAAGTGTCTAATTCAATTATTTTTAATGAAAGCCTGATTCCTCATAGGTGTATATTTGTTGTGTCTCAAAGGTGGTAAAGCATATGGTCTTCTCAAGTCTCAACAGGAAGAAAAACTAGAGTCTATCAATGATGTGAGTTGAGCTGATATCTTAAGGTTGCTATCTGAATCGGTAGATATGTTCCATATTAATTCTTTTATCATTTACTCTCTATTCCTGTAGGCGTTTCTGTCAGATCCCCAGTATGCAGATGAAGAAGACCTTGGCTCGAAGCTTGAAATGTTTAAAAGTAAGTATTCATGGTCACACTACATTGGTTTATCAGTTAGGCAGAGATGTTTTTGATTGTGACTGGGCTGCTTTCTTGCATTACAGAAAAATACATGGAGTTTGATCTGAATGACAAAGGTGATATAGGTAAAGCTGCACCAGTCCCACAGCCACAGTGAATTTTAACTCCCAAAGAGAAACTGTGGCTTATTGAAGATTAATGCATGTTTAGTGATTATTCACTTGATTTCTTCTGACTATCAATCGATTAGATATGATGGGTTTGAAACGAATGCTGGAGAAACTTGGAGTGGCCAAGACTCACTTAGAGCTGAAAAAGATGATGGCAGAAGTGGTTGGAGGGATGTCTAAAGAAACTATCAGCTACAATGACTTCCTGAAAATGATGCTGGGAAAGAGAAATGCTATTCTTAAACTGTAAGTATGATGCCCTCGGTATCATCCAAAAGTATTCTAATTCTGATATAATCTGTCACATATACGCCAGTGTTATTAAGAAAATGTATGGACTCCTAAATTTTACGATCATGAAGACTGAGACTTATCAACAAAATGTATAAAAAATAAATACACTGGTGATGCCTGAAATTCACAGATTTGTAAATATGGTTGCTTAAATCAAATGTAGGTTCCTTTGAATTTGGCGCAAAACGCGTCAAATAGTTCATCCGGCTTAAAGCACTGTGTAAAACATGCATGCACAGATTTGTATTTGATACGAAATGTAATTTTCTTTGCTTAAGGATCCTGATGTTTGAAGGCATGGGAAAGGAGGAAGAGCAGAGAGATGTCGGACCACCTGCTCGCAAAACCTTTTCAGATCTGCCCTGAAGGGTCTCTGCATCCCAGCTGCAGTTGTCTGACACGCGTTCATATTTAAAGAATCACCTGAATGCTACAAAATTAATACTCGATGATAACTAGATTGGAAAGTGAGTAATTCCTCCAAGTAATACCATACATGAAAACGGTGGGGCTCTCGTGTGATTGTGGCGGATTATGACTGATTAATTAACACATTTTTATACAGTATGTTTTGTTATAGTTACCATTTAGCCTATTTAGTGTTGAGTAGAGTCTAAAGTCTAATTATGTATTGTTGGGAATTCATTAAAAAAAGTGAATGCTTTGAAATATGTATGTTTGTAATGTGATTACTGGACTAGATAACAGATTATTTTGCAGATTTAACGTGTCTTTTATTGCAGTAGTCTAAAATGCGTCATTATGAATTTTATTTTGAAAGCTCCAAATGACCGGAACACGTAAGCCTTATCCAGGCAGCGAGTAACTTAACCTGCCAAGCTTTCTGGTAATTTTTTTTTTTTTTTTTGCAAATAAAGACAAAGGTGAGTAAAGATGACCTTTACTTGTAATGCCACGTTGACGCGGGAGACTATTCTGCCATATTTTCTTACAATAACGACAGCGAATCTGCGTCTTAGCTGTTCTGCAATAGCGCTAGCAAACGAGCTGCGGGTTTAACGCGAGAGCTAACAGCGGCTAGAGCTAACGCTAACAGCGGCTAGAGCTAATGCTAACAGCGGCTAGCACGTTTCAGACGCATAACG
>CAAKHG010050309.1:27519-47045 GCA_901007715.1 Dactylopterus volitans
TGTTGGATAGAAGTCTGCTCTCAGAGTGAAAGTGTTAGTCGCGTTTTAATCTCAAGATGGCGGTCCGTGGTAAAAATTAGCAGCATTCGAAGCTCTGTTTGCTGTTTGTGAGGCTGTTGAACGAACCCGGCGGTGAGTGTTTTCTGGTCGGTCATCAGGAGGATGAGCAGCTCGGAGGAGGTGTCCTGGATCTCCTGGTTCTGTGGATTGAGAGGGAACGAGTTCTTCTGCGAGGTTGGTTGGTCCGCCGGCATATTTTGCGTGTTAAAACTGTGGTTATGGACCGGGTACCTTTTTTTTTTAAATTCATGTTTCGTCGCTCCTCAATGGAAAACCAGTTCGCTACCTGTCTTTTTCTTGGTTAAAAATGAAAAGGACTTTTTCAGTTTTCCGTTCAAGTTCACACTTTGGATAAGTTATTGATCTTTCACAGATTTTTTTTTTTTTTTTTTGGACAAGTGGTACGATGAAATCGAACCCTACTAGAATGAGTAACATTTTGACACGTTAACGTGTCACTAGCACGCATGGCTTAAACTGTCATGCAGTCAGGCACTGATGCATTGCTTTATTTCTAAATCTCTTCTAATTGTACTCAGTGCTGTGTTCCAGTGTTTCATATAAACTATTTCCTTTAAAATGCCAAATCAATGTTAATCTAAAGCTTTCAGCATGTACGTTTATGTCATCCGTTGACCATCTTGCACCTGTTGATGGGCATCTTTAATGCTAATGTTTGGTCTCTGTTAAATTGGCACTGTTAGTTTCAATGATGCACTCATCATTGTGGGAGACTCGAACTGGCATTTACACGGCAGACGAGGCTTGATCGGTGGGTTATCGGCCGGATGATGTCACATTAATGCATCACGAATGTCCTTCGTCTTTGCCGATGATTCCACGGAGCCTCTGCACCTCCTGCATCGTCCAAGGAATGCAATTACATGCCAACGTTTTTCAGAATTTTTACCCTTCAAGTCAATGTTATAATGTTCAAATGTGGCTCATGTTTGTCCATCATCCCCCACGCCTCATAAAAGTGACTCTGGTGTGCCGGATTCCTCAGCTTTTGGCAATCACGATGCAAAAATTGTTAAATGTTCCTCAAAATGTTCTGCTTTGTGGGAAAGGGTAACTGTGAAGAGAAAACACCTGAAATCAGGGGTCTCAAACTGGTCCATGAAAGGGCCGCTGTGGCTGCAGGTTTCCATTCCAGCCAAGCAGAAGCACACCTGACACGGCAAACCAGCGGAGTGAAGACAGCTGATTGGCAGAAGCAGGAGCACTCCTGATTCCACTCAACCAATCAACTGTCTTTACTTTGCTGTGTCAGGTGTGCTCCTTCCTGGTTGGAATGAAAACCTGCAGCCATAGCGGCCCTTTCATGGACCAGTTTGAGACCCCTGACTAAAATGAATATAGTTGGAATGGTATGGTGTCAAACAGGTTGACACACAATGCAATTATGATTTTAACCCTTCATTGGCAGCAAAATTGACTGTGATGCCTGTACATCAGGAGTAACTAATGGCGTTCATTGTCCTGAATTGTGTGCTCCAGGTCGATGAAGACTACATTCAAGACAAGTTTAACCTGACGGGCTTGAATGAGCAGGTGCCACACTATCGCCAGGCTTTGGACATGATTCTTGACCTCGAGCCAGGTGAGAGTGTCTAGGATTGTAGAGACAACTGAGATGAAGCCGCATCAGTGGCGCAACTAACCAAACGGCTTTCATCGGGCAGATGAGGAGCTGGAGGACAACCCCAATCAGAGCGATTTGATTGAGCAGGCGGCCGAGATGCTGTATGGGCTGATACATGCACGCTATATCCTGACAAACAGGGGGATTGCACAGATGGTAGGCTGCTGCTTAATAACCTCCACATCATTTGTTGCTGCATGATTATCCATGTTGGTTTCTAAACTTTTTGCTCTCCATAGTTAGAAAAGTATCAACAAGGGGATTTTGGCTACTGCCCCAGAGTCTATTGTGAGAATCAGCAAATGCTGCCCATCGGTAAGTCTGTTCTTCTTCGCCTTTTGGCATGCGACACATTCTGGGATATTTAAAGCTTTCTCTCCGAATCCAATGTGAAAACGAGGCTCATTGCCAAGAAAATGAAAGTAAAACTGTGATAATGTAACGTATTCCACCACAGATCCCCGGTTTTGCAGAGTTTAAAATATTCAAAGCATGCACAGCAAAAAGCTCGTATGCTGCGTCCTGCAGGGCAGGGAGGAGCCCTCCATCTGCTGAGGCTTCATATACTCTTGACGTCTGTTGTGAGAAGCAAAAATCACTTTTCCACACAACAGTCCACGCACGCTGCTGCCTGTGCTGCTGCTTAATGGACCTGCTCACATGGGAGAGTCTCTGATAACTTGGCCCTCAAAATAAAAGCACTATTACATTTCCTAAATAAAGTAATGTTCGAAGGAAAATGCGACTTGAATACCAGTTATGAAATTAGACTGAGAAAAAAGTAAATAGTGAAACTACATTATCAGCAATTACACTCAAGACTGAGAATAATGAAAATCCAGCAGGCAAATTCCTTATTTCTGTGATATCATTAGCTGAGCCAATAACTCTGGACATTATTGATTCTATGGTTTTTCACAATTGAACTCATTTAACACCAAGTTTCATTGGCCATCCCATCTTACTCCTTTTATCATTTGTAGGTTTGTCAGACATCCCTGGGGAAGCAATGGTGAAGCTTTATTGCCCTAAATGCATGGATGTGTACACCCCCAAATCCTCCAGACACCACCACACAGATGGAGCCTACTTTGGGACGGGCTTCCCCCACATGTTGTTCATGGTGCACCCAGAGTATCGCCCGAAGCGACCAGCCAACCAGTTTGTACCAAGGTGTGTCTTACTATCACTGTTTCACACTTTAAATTAGGATAAAACATCTTTCCCTTCCTTACATTGAACCTACAGCTTTTATAAACCAGTTAAAATGTTTGTCGCAGAGCTTAGAAACTGTGAAGTAGTTGAATATCTGGATTTGTCTTGCTTACCTTTCCAATTCTAACTATGGTACATCCATGAGAACATAGTTGTGCCAATTTTGCGCTGTTTTGCCATGCGTCCCTCGACCCAGATTTTGCACTCGTATAAAAGAGTTCCAAACACACCCACACGCTAAACTCAGAGGAGCTCGGAATTGTTTAAGCCCGAGAATTAATTTTACCTAATTGCTCTTTTGCAGGTTATATGGTTTCAAAATTCACCCGATGGCATATCAACTCCAACTTCAGGCTGCATCAAGCTTCAAGAGCCCAGTCAAGTCAATTCGCTAGAACCCTGCTTTGGTAAAGACAATGGACTATGTGGATTACTGCCTGTTTGATGCAGTGGATTAAATTACCAATAAATGCCTGTAGAGTTTTACAAAACTACATCTGCGTTTATGGACACTCGGATTCAGCCGCTCCGTAAAAAACTTTTACAGTTGGAACATATTAGGTTTTTCTTTTCTTTTTTTTTTAGGTGTTATTCTTTAAGGGATATTAAGGTGTTTTTGAAGTGAAGTTGTATGAGGTACTGCTGGATAGTCGGTGTAACACCTGCATCAGAAGATGCTCTGCAGGCTCAGTTTGGAGAGGCCTGGCAAGAGTATGTGCACAGGAAGGCTGGAGGAATTGTTGACAGGTACTCGAGAAAAATTTCTATTTGCCAATTTAAACAAAAGACTTTCTTTAAAAAAAAAAAATGTTGGTTATATTTTGAAAATTTTGAGAGCCTTGCCATAAGATGACCCTTTTATTTTCAACCACAATCCCGCTGTATTCCTACAGCTTTGGCACAATGAAGCAACATAGTATTCCAGCACAGATTCCCTGTTTTGCAGAGTTAGTGTTTAAAATGTTCAAAGCAGTGTGGTTTTCAGGCAAGTCTTTTTTTAAACCAGCCAAAATGCGCTGGTCTTGGTTCCATATGAGCAGCAGTTCAGTACAGCTTCCAGTGGAGGTACCCGCGCCCGATTTTTTCCAGACTGAGCGCGTGCAGAGCATCAGCCACTGCTGGTAATACAGCGACTATCCAACAGTATGTCACACATCCCCACTTAACTCTTAAAGGGGTCGATCCCCCAAAACGTTGTTACTTGATGTCAGTCCACTAGTCATAATATAGTCGTTTGACAGAAAATGGCTTTACCTTATCACGCGGTGTTCAGTTTGCTCTGTGGGTTGATTATTTGAATGTAACAGGAAGTCTCGCCACCAGCTCCAAAGAGGTTTGCCTTATCAGTGACACACTTGGTTTTTGAAGTTAATATCAAACTGTGTAAAACCACGCTGCAGAACAAGCAGTAGAATGCGCTCGAGTCTTCTGAAGGATTTAATAGTGATGTTAGTGAATGTGATCAGGTGCTATTTCCGTGAAAAGAATAAGTGAACACCTTATCAGAGGTAGAGAAGGTAAACATTCAAACATTCATAAAAAGAAATCTATTCACTTTCAACTTTTTCATTGCTGTTTACTCCTCCTGCAGTTCATTGGCTCTGTATTTTTTGACTAAACTACATGGAAAAATACTGTCCTTAATTAACTTTATATTTATAGCAATGTTATGCTCACATCGTTGTATTCCACTCTAGACTGATGTTACTTTTTTCCTCTTAAGTGTGCTGATCTGATTATACTGCAGATTGAACATGAAGCAACATCCAGTATGGAATAAGGAAATGTCATTAAATATTTATTTCATACAAAGTTCTCGTTCATACGTTTGTGCAGTTCAAATTAAGCAGCCCACTAAAATGCAGAATAATGCATATTTTATTTTTTTTTTCCATAAAAAGACAGGGATAACTCACAAAGCAACAATTTTTTTTCCATAATCTAAAAACTATTTTTTCTGTATGTAAAATTCCACATTTTCCTCCAGGAGAGGTTGTTGTCGATGCAGCTACAATACCAATGGTTTCTTTTTTGGGGATTAAAAAAAAAGTTTGCTAAAATGCTACCTTTTTAAAGGGATTCCTACATTTCAAGGATTTCTCCTCTATGGAAAAGTACAGGAAACAGCAAGTCAGAGAATCTAACTGGACTATGTGGTGAAAAGGCTTTACAAACTTTGTCCATGATGAATGCAGATATTAACATTGTGACATCGCTAATGGAAGCCTGGAAACCAGCGTTTGTCAAGACATCACAGTACATCAAATCATCAAATGGTCCTACTTTACAAATAAATTACTGTAGTAGAACGTAAAAAAAAAAATTGTGCTTCTATGAGAGAAAAGCCACATATACTGGGGCAGCTGCCTTCACCTCTTTAAACTCACGGTCACTGTGACAGACAAGCCTTTATATTTAATGACCTCGCATTGCTGAACACAAATGTACATTTAAGCAGGGACAGATATAAATATATGGACATTCCTCATACAATCATATGGAGGTCTGTGGTTCAAAATATATCAAAACCTGAGATAAGCAGACCAAAGCTTGTAAAACTTATCAACCAATATATGTTCAAAGCAATTATGGCTTCTACGCTACTGAAGGGAACACGGGGCTGCGGGGAGGCTCTCCATGCTCACACCTAGATCATGAAGGAGCTGAGAAACTTGGTGGACTTCAAGAGGAAACGAATAAGAATGATTGAGGGTGTCAGGCAAGACGGGTAAGGAGGTCCCTCAACAGAGACCTCAGCTCGGTAAACAGCACGATAAAATTAATGAGCAGGTGGATATGAATAACTTAAAAACCTCAAATTTTGTACAAACACTATAAAAGCATTGATTCTATAAAATAGAGACATATTTCAAAATAGATCAACTTCTTAATTCAAACTTTACAATAATATGTAGGCTGGAGAAGATTTAGGTTGTTGTACCTGAGCAGTGAACAAAACCTGGCAAATTTGAATTTCTTTGATCACATTTTGTCGTGAGGTAATTAGAAATGTCTCTCCTGAATTGAATCCACAAGTAAACAATGACAAAAAAAAATAAAAAAATTACTGTCGTCTTAACGTTCTCCTATAATGGTGTCTAAACTAGTACAGAAACAGTGCATTTGTTTTAAAAAAAAAAAAGTAAAGACAACCACTTGGGAAATAAAAGCATTTAAAAGCAAACATAACTGAGCTCATCCAAATGAAAATAATGATCTTCCACAAATAAAAGTATATTCTCTAAGCTTTTCAAACACCAGTATGGGAATTATTTGATCAAACTCGAGCGCTTTGGAGCTCTTCGCTACCTTCACTGAAGAGCTCGGCTCAATAAACAGAAACAAAAACAAAGACGATGCCAAGATTTATCTACTCGTCACTTAAGGTGTTGAGATATTTCTGTTCGGGATATGTGTTGGTGTGTGTGCGTTGGGCGAGCTGGCGTGTGTGTGTGTGTCGGCGCTGCGCTCTGACGTGGGTATATGGGTCGCGGAGAGTCAGAAGAATACATGAAGGTGGCGATTCAGTTACAATGCTGATGCTCCGCCATGTTTCTCCTGCAAAACAGACACAATGCGGACTTCTAAATGTGAGCTGCTTAACACAAAATCCTAATTTGATTTCACTTAAAGGGCAGTTCAACATTTTGGGGAATTCACTTTCTCGTAGAGTTAGATGAAGCTGCATGAAGCTATGGGGCTCCAGCCAGAAGCTTTAGATTCCTTTAGCTTAGCTTATCATAAAGGCCAAGCTTGGTTCCACTCCGCCAGGCCAAGAAGTAAACCAGCACACAACCTCCCACAGAAGCATAACTTGTCAGATACAAATAATACAACATGCTGATTTGTGTTTCTTAAAGTTATTGACCAAAGGGCCAATGATGCCGCTCCTCCTGCTCCCAGTTTTTCTGACCAAATATCATATTTAATGAACAGATAACCTAAATATTTACTCCCCCAAATGTTGACTTGCCACTTAAATATGTTGTTATCCGTTGACGTTTTGTGTCATTCCGTATGGATGTTTTGTACCTTGTCTTGGTCGATGTCAGAGTCTGCAGTTATGACGATTCTCTTCTCCACACGGGTCTCAGAAGAACCACCTTTCACCACCTGGTGGAGGGAATGAATTAAAAACAAACAGTAATACTGAAGATCTGAAGGGCCGCTGTGTAAAGCACAGACAAAAAATAAAATAAACAAAAATCAAATTTTCATGATATGCTATACGTCTGTGCAAAAATGTAATGGGTTCTTCCTTTGCCCATAATCCACTCCTCCGAATCTTGTTAAGATTGCCAGTCGGTGGTGTGGGGGCTGGTTGCCCTGTTTGAAGGAGTCTATAGCAACAACTGCCAGAGGGAAACTGTTGTACAAAAAAAGCATCGCTGTATGCTGGTGGCTAAACTTTAACCTGTGGGTGAAAACGCAACCTCCTTTGTGGAGGTGATTATAGGCAAGTGAAGAATGTGCTCCTGACCTTTGAGATGTGAGTGGTAGTGGTGGTGACTGTGGTGCCGCTGGTGGTTTCTGAGGTCTTGGAGCTGGACACAGTTGTGCCATCTTGGTCCTCTTCTGTCCCATCAACTGTAACCTGAAAAACATACCAAAAAAGAACTATGATCTCGGGAAGTTTGACCCTGCTGGCTTCAACCAGGGAAGAAGCGGTGCTTCCTGATGCTCTTTTTTTCGGAGACCCCGGCCTGCTCCCCTGAGACCTCCTTACTCCTCAGTCCTGCCATCTTCTTCACCTAAACTGAACTGGGCTGGCCGAGCAGGTGCTAGAGCCCCTACCTTTGAAGACTCATAGGTGAAGGTCGTGGTCGGGACGATAGGGACCTCTGTGGTGGAGATGCCACTGGGTAAGGAGTTGGAGGCTGCTGTGATCATGACTGTCTGGGTCTGCACCAGAGGCAGCTGTGGACGGGAGCACAGCCCTGTGAGCTGCTGTTTAACCCGGAAAGCTTCCACCTCACAGCAATCGCGCTATTGCACACCATGCATGCCCATCCAAGCCATTCCCACTGCGACAGCCCACACACCAGATTCCTTTTAAATTTCTTGTCTTTCTATCACTTTGCTACGATGATTACAAAAGGAAAAGAGGAAACCGGGAAAAATCAGGCAAAAAGGGGGATGGGCCAAAAGAAGGAAGTCATAATTTGTGGCAGAGACGAATGATAGCGTTATAGCTTCCCATCACCATATTTAAGAACTTCACACGGCTGTGCAGCACCTCTGCAGCATCTTCAATTATTCAGTCACAGTAAAAAAAAAAACATCTCATTGCAATTAATATGCAGATTCACAGGCTTTCTTTGCAATGGTGCTGCAAAGGGGTGAGCAAGTGTGGCGCCTTGAAATGGCACAAGAGCCCAAACAGCGACAGAACCATCATCATCACCCTGACGGCGTCAGGAGGCTACCTGGAAGCAGCGTATGACCTGCGGACCATCGCTCCTGAAATAGGAGGCAGGGGAAGATCCAACCATCCTCCCAGAGCATTCCGACACTCCGGGATGTGATCCTTCTTCCTTCTGGGTATCACCTAAAGTTTTACCGGAGAGGTCGGGGGCAGGAGGCATCTGTGCCACCTCCACCTCAACGATGGGAACCAAAGGAGGCTCAAAAAGTACTTGCTCCTGATCACATGACCCGTCCTCAACAGGAACACCATGGGCTTCAGCAATGTCAGGCCCACTCTGGTGGCTCACAGTGGGAGTGGGTGTGGCTGAGCAAGCCAGACTGCTGCCGAGTTCTTCATGTGCAGCCTTTGTCTCTGAACCGCTGCACTGCGGACTAATGCAAGCACTCTAAAAAGACACAACACAGTCATCGCGATGTGATCATGGCACGGGAAGAATTTCCCACTGACAGGAGATACAGAAAGATGTATTTTCATTGATAAATACCACATTCCCTCAAATAAAAATCAGTCTCCGATAATGTGTGAGTCATTGGCACAAACAACTAGTGGCCAGCCGGGGAAAAGCACACCAGTCTTTACAGTCTAGTCTCACTCCCTAACTACACGGGGCCCATGCATACAGCATGTACTCTTCATTTACAGCACGTTTATCTTTACTTCCAGTGGTGTCTGGTTTGGCTATTAGTATTATTTAAACAAAAAACAACAACCCACAATGCTACTGCCGCTTCACATTGCCTCATATACAATGATGCATCCGTTTTGGTCACTTTTAAACAGACTGTACTACTTTTCGTGCAGTTGTGACCAGGTTTTTTTATGCTCGTAAGTCCACGTTGCCACACGTTTAAAGAAAAAAAGGCGAGTGGTTGTGCACAGCTTCACTGCCCCATTTCAGCAGCTTCAGTTGATTATAATGGCGGCAGTCTGCTGTGACAGGCGAGTCAGCCATCAGCTCTCCTCGCACTCCGCAGGTCTCCACACTCAGAACTTCTTGAGTGCAAATCGTGGAATAAGGAAGCATCATGGTAAATATGATCAAATATATTTAGGCAGCAGTGTGAATTAAAAATAAAGGCATCTCTATAGTAAAGGCCTGCCTCTTTAAAGACCTGGTGCTCTCTTCAACTGACATAAATAAAGGCCCCTTTCACAATTTGAGAAAATACGGTATGTTTACATTTGCATCAAAAACACACAGCTAAGTAAATAACAGTAGTTTGTAAAGGTACTGCAGATCTATTGAAAAATTGAATGAGGAATGGGTTTTAGCTGGTAGACAGAGGGACAGTATTAATGCCAAAGCAAAACATGGCTGCCACGTGCATGTCGTCAATGCAACAATTTTCAATCGACTGATTTTGCTGATCTCCATCAACTAAAAGGTACAAGAGTGGGTGACCGAATAATGTTCATTGTATATTTCACCCCTGAATATAATTCAGGATGCATCAGAATGGAATGGATTTGGTTTTTGTTTGATTTTTCTTTCAAGAGGGTGGTATTAGAAAAATGGTATACAGCTTCAATGAAACAAAATCTCTATTTTAAATTACAAAATCCACTCTCCCTGAAAGCAGCAAACAAACAAACAAACATATGAAGTGTATATGGAATGCCTTTAATTCTTTGGTCAGAAAGTCATGCAACAGGAAGCTCTACTAGTCACTACATACTGCCTTGCTTAACACTGGTGAAGGACAAAAAAAGATGTTAAGTATAACAACTGAGCTGCCTGAAAGTCTCCAATCACAGATATATTGTGACTAAGAAAGTTGTTACAATGTTCCAGGAACCGGACCTTATGGCTGATTTATCAAGTGGATTGAGAAAGTATACAAAAAATAAATAAATTTAAAAAAAAATCCCGTCACAGTGATCTGAGGACAATATCTGAAAACAACTGACAATATAAATTTACCTAAAATGTGTATAAAAGCAGATTCAAAGTGATATGGGCAGACAATAAAACCCCCCAGTCAGCTGTTGTCTGATGTGTCTATATTGAGTCCAGTAGACGCTGTAGAAAATGTGGAACAGCAGTTGGTTCATTGTCATATCCAGTCCTAATCAGTCTTTGGAAAATAAGTCTGCTTGTGGCTGAAGAAAATGCACTGAAGTGGGAAACAAAAAAGGTGATGGTCTTGTTCCACAGAGGGCGGAAACAAAGGAGGCTTCTGGAGTGGAGCAGAGGATGAGAGATGGAGGATATTACAGTGATGTCGCAGAGGAGGCAAAGGAGGGAGGAGGAGCAGGAGGAAAAGAGAAAGCTAGAGGTTGATGGGTAGGTGACTGGGTGCTGTCTCCACGGGTCACACTCACACCTGTGTGGGATTTCCACAGGGTCCCGACGGCCCCTCAGCTGCGTTTGGAGTAGAAGTCTAGCAGGGGGCCCCGTGGGAGGCGGATGACAAACTGAGGGCAGGAGGAGGGAGGAACAGGGGAGAGAGATGAGAGGGAGGAGTTTTCACATTTCTGCAATGACTGGCAACTGAAGTGAGTCTGTTAAAGGCCAGATCTGGGTGTTTGAAAATGTAAACTTAAGATATAATTGAATGCAAAAAGCGTTTATGTCAACATAAATGTGATTTTGGACAGGAATTGCTGTCGTTAAGAGCATAAAAATACTGGCACAAGGATTTTAACATGCATTTACTTCCATGTGCTACACCTCGCTTCACACTGACCTGTTGCATCTTTTGTAAGCAATAGATGCATTCTGCTGTATATATATTTTTTGCAATAGGCCTGAGCCATGAAGGCAATTTGATCTAGCTGTCACTTTACTAATCTCTAATAACACATAAGTTAAGGGACAGCAGAGGTACATTATTTGAGGAGCTTTTGTCTTTGTGTTTCTACCTATATACTCTAACCAGAGTGGAATAACAAACTGGCTGGAACAACAGAGCTCAGCTGTTATGCATCTGCTCCACTTGTAATTAAGTTGACAAGGAACTGTTTATATCAGTTTGTACATTAGTTCCCCTTCATCTCCTCACTGCAAATCCTTTGCTGTCAGTTTTGCTTTACTGCACATTCAGTGCAACTCTTAATGCATCCTGACAATAGGAAGTTCATGGCGGCATGAACGACAAAAGCATACTAGATTTGGGGTATGTCTCTAGTCTTTCCAGACATAATTATTAATGTAATTAATTCCAGGCATTAGGCAATGAAAGATAACTACAAATAGTTTGATAAGGTTAGTGATGCGATGGAGAGCTGTGATTGTTATGTGGCTTGATATATATAGAGAAAAGGGGGGTAATAATGGCTGATACAGCTGTGAAGGAGGCTCTCTCTCGCCATGGGAGAGAAACCAGGGTTTATGGAAAGCAGCAGCAAAAATGATTTAAAAAACTGCGCCGGGGAAAGCAGTGTGCAAAGCAAAAGGCATTAAACACAGCAAAGAAGGTGAATCAATGAAGGAAGGAAAGAAGAGGAAGAAAGGGAAATTCTGCTCAGTCCGGGAACATGCAAAACCTCAAGGAAGTGGTCACATCTCAGCGTCATGCGGTAATATTCCAATGTCAGCTCTGTCAGCATGCAGCATGAACATGTCGGGGTCCAGAAGCACTTGATGCACATAAAATGAGCCAAGTGTATCTCGAGTGACAAGCATGTACCAAAGATACCTCAGGCACAAAGTGAAAAAATGCAAAAATACAGACCCTGCTCAACACGTCCAGCTGCATTTTTCACACACATGCATGTGCTGCATACCACATGCCGCTACCTCAAACAGGTCTGTACATGCAAACCTTTGCACTCAAACGACCAAGACCGACAACTGGAAGAGCCTGATCCCTTCCTTGGACATTTCAGTTCATGTTCTATAAAATCCTCTTCTAAATTACACACACAAAAGGAATACCCTCAAACCATAAAGTTAAGTTCTTCCGGTTCCACTGCAAATCCATGCACACTGCTCACATTAGTGCAGTGACATTTTCCAATCATCAGTGTGTACAGATGCAAAACCACAAATAAACATAAGACAGCGTATGTGTAGATGCACTTTGAGCAAATCAGTTCAGTAGCTGACAAATTTCATAATTCAGTCCAAATTGTACTAGGGTGCTTGTGCTAGGATATTTGTTTCCTTAAATTGAAGGAAACAAATACAGGAAGGAACTGAGACACAGTCGGAGACTTACCCCATCTGCGCTGGGCAGAGGCTGACCATTGATACCCAGGCTGCGGAACGGAGAGTGTGTGGACAGGCGCTTGTCCCATTCACTTGGCCTGGACTCCGGAACAGCTTCCATGAAGTTCCTCTTCAGCTCACTGATACTGGCATGATGCTTGAGCAGGTCCTCCTGAGGCTTATCAAACTCCTACATCGAGGCAAGATAAGAGGGGAAAGACGGTGTGGAGGGAAGGTGCAGGAGAGAATACCAGGAAATATGACAGATTAAAAAGAAAGAAAAAAAAGAATGGGGGGGAAGATAAGTGAAGGAGAGATGATGAAAGTTGGAGGGAGAAAAAGGGGGGATGATGTGTTTACAGTTGGGTGAGAGGGAAAGATTAACGAGAAAGGATGAAGAAGAGAGTCAGAATATGTTTCTGCTATTGACGTGAAATTTACATATTTGTGATTGAGTAAATAAACAGAGCAGAGTTAGCGGTTCTAAATGAACACACATTAGAAGATGCCAGAGCTCAGTTATTATAGATTATGATGCCTTTTAAATCTTGATTATGAGCGACTCATTTCAAGATGCAAATGAATTTGATGAGACGTAACATTATTTTACATCGGAAAATTTCAGATCATATTCAGAGGAGTCGGTGCCATGATTTGTCCAAATTGATCACAATATGATTTTACAAGCAAGAAACCATGCAGCACAGCATTGCGGGTTTATTTCATAGTATTAGGCTTGAAGTGAAACACATCTTGAAAAAACAAGCTGAAAATCAACGAGTAGCAGACATGACAGCAGACATGATACGAGCTAAAGAAGATGAAACTCAAACCTCTTTATTTAAAATAAATAAATAAAGCAACATTAGCAGCACTGATTTGGCAACGTTCAGCATTAAGTTGAACTTTATGGACAACAATGACACTTGGCACCATATTATCTGGACTATGCTCTACTATTAAGTATTATTAAGTATTAGCTGTTAATGATAAACTGCTGCGCAAAAGAGCAACTTAATGGTAAAATGCCATTCTTTTCATACACGGCAGCAAAAATGTATGACTCGGTGTGATCATTCTAATCCGCTGGTCAAATGATTCCATTTGCAAAACTGCTAACAAAGTGCTGGGCACTGCTGTAAAGTTAGAGCAGGGGTTTCCAGTTAGAAATACAGCCTAAAAGCAGAATACCTCATAATGAGGTCCATGTATAAGTAGTAGTAATTTTGTAACAATTACAACTGCTGAAATAGTACAAAAAAAAAGTAATTTCTAAGTTTTATTTGATTTCTGGAAACACCCCCCATGTCTCCCACTTTGGGAGTCCGCGAGTTAGAGAAAGTGATTGAGGTAAGATGGAAGCAGACACAACAAAAGGAGGAAAAGGAAAATACTGATGCTGTGTAAAAAAAAAAACCCATATCTATAATCAAATGCTAAAAACGGAGCAGCTTTTGAATCCTGACTGGAAAAGGCAGCCGAGAAAAGCACGTGCAGTCCCTTATTACCTTAAACATTGGTACATCAACCACATCACAGGGCTGATCAATGGGGACAGTTATATTCTGTAGCGCAGCATCTTTCACATGTTTGTGTCTACCAGTGCAAATATGAGCAACCTCACTCCTATCCAGTATGTGCGTGCCGCACATATTGGATTCAACAGCACTCTCCTGGATTACGCTTTCGTTGCCACAAACACACATGTAGTAAGTAATCTACATAGCCAATCATACACGCTGATGCAAAAAGTGTGAGTTCAGGCCACATGCAAGCGTGATATCAAAAAGCAGCCAGTGTGCCAAAGAGAAAGAAAATACAGCTGGAGACTCCAGCAGGTATACAAACCTCCAACATTAAAAGGCTATGTCTGATATAAATTGAGTCACCCTCAATTCTCTTTGCTCTTTTCTGTGAAAAATGAAAAGAGCATAAAAAAGTGTAGGTTTGTGTCAGTTCCTCTGTGTGGTGGCATGAAACTGCCACACCATGTACATGCATAAAGTTCAGTGTTAATATACAAAACACAAGAGGAGTTGTGAGAATTCTGCATGCAAAATAGTTTGAGGCATCTAGTTACAGGATCTAAAGAACTGGCTAAGACTTCTATTCTTACAATGAGAAAAGAAATAATGAATTGTGGAGTGATAGAAACGGAATAAAAACCACCTATCATGCTGTTTTGGTGCATTATCATGCATGTGCATTCCAAGGTTTACAAAAACAGCAAGCAATGGGAAGAAATGAATGACCTTTAAACATAGAATTTGTGTAAAATCTTAAAGCAAGCAGTCTCTCTTCATATTGAAGTTATATAATTCTATTTAGCTACAGACCCTTCCCATATTTTATCCATTCTTACATTTTCTATCTGCTAAAATATACTGTTTTTGCCTTGAACTTGATGTGGAGACCTAGTTGTGTAAGTAAAAGAAGAGAGTGAGATTAGTTTTTTTTTTTTTTTTTATAAAGAGCTCAATATCATCAGAATGGACACACAAGGCTAAGAATCTGACCTTTCGCATTCGAACCAACTCCGTGCTCACCACCTCAGACTGGGAGGAGAGAGAGACACATGTGTTAGCGTGCTCTACTTATGGCTTTAGCTTTCACAGCTTTAGCCATAGTGGAAACATGTCTCCTTAGGGGCCGCCTGTATGAGGCCAGTGTCTGAAACTAACCTGAATGTCCCCATTGATGACTGGTGTCAGTGAAGGTTCTACTTCTCTCTGCTCCCTCCACACTGCTGGCTACAGCAGCAAGAGAGACACAGTTCACAGAACAATCTCTGCTCAGTAATTTAGTATTAAATATCTCTGCTTAGTGGCATGAGTTTGAAAATAAATTCACAATAAGAGTTAATTATAGTTTGTGTTACATATAAATAATTTGTTGGCTGTTTCATAGTGGTACCAGTTTTTCTTACATACATGTATTTGGAATACAATATATTCTTATGAACATAAAATTTCACATTTTTGTGATGAAAAGTCAAAACAGTCATCAGAAAAATGAAATACCTTGGCCTCTGTTTTTGAGGGCTCAACGGCTTCTATTGTGACTTCCAGCTTCCTCTCCTCCTTCCAGCTGGTCTTGATTGGAGTGGAGGTCTGGGGCTGGTCCAAGGGGGCCATTGGGATTCCTGCCTCCGCCAGAGCCGCCTGGGAGAAGACTGGAGCACTGACAGGACGGGCGCCCCTCTGCGTGCTCACCACTGGACAAAATGCAGACAAAAAATGGACATGTAGAAGGAGAGGCAACCTTGTTGGGGCTGAATGAATAGGTCTACATGCATTTTTTTTTTTTTTTACCAGATCACCAAATACACATTAACACAGGTACAAATGAATCTTTAAAAAAGCGCACACACACTCAGTGAAAAAAAATGGTTCATCATACATACAGTCTTAAGCCTCGGGAGGGTGCACACACTGCAGGAATATACCGTACCTCAGAGTCGTATGTCCTTCGCCTTTTAGCAAGCACAGTTCTTAAAATGGGGCAGAAACAAAAATCCAAAGTGGAATGAAAGATAAAGCGAAGTTGAGTTCTTGTTACGATCCTTTGATGGACGCATAAGCAGATGATGTTAGGGCTGAAGTAAGAGCTCAAAAGCTCAATATAAGTGAAATGGTTAAGTGCTGGGATTAGAAAGCAGTATTTCTTCAATCTGCCAAAAAAGTGCAGTCAGACATCCTTGAATGATGGTGAACATGAGCTGTCATCTGCAGACATCTTTTCTTGTGCTGTAAACAAGTTGCAAAGCCACTGCTTGATGTTAATAAGCATTTCATGGCGTGAAGAAAGAGCGAGCATGTGCGACCTGCACAAATGCAATCCAACAAACTAAAACCGGGCAAAATACCTGACTCCTTCCGCTCTACATCTAGTAGAACAAACCAATCATCATTCACATGTGTGTGTCTGAGTGGAGGTCTTTCCTCCAGGATTCGTTTCTCAAACTGTGGTCTTGTCTCGAAAGTAACAATCCTTGTTTTGGCCTTGGCAGTTGGAGTTTTGACTTCTGCAGGGAATCGGATGTGCTCAGAGACGGCAACTGGTGAAAATACAGACAGTTTTCAGATAAAGTTGTGGAAATAAAACAAAGCACAAAATACTAGAACACAAGTATTTAGAGTGAACTACAGCATATCTCCTGCTGCTTAACCATTAGACAATAGGTGGAGTCACATGTTGCACAGTCGCTGTGCATTGTGATGGTAGCTCAAAAAAGAAATGCCTGAACTGGACTGAATCCTTGTGAATATACCTGATTTCTTAGTGGCCACATCCAGAAGAGTAAACCAATCATCCTCCACCTCTCTCACTGCTGTACGTGGTTTCTGCTGTAGCATCTTCTCCTGCATCCACACCTCCTCCACTACGGTAATTCTCTGCTGTGCTTTCTGCTTTCTGACTGCATACTCTTTAGGTGGAGTTACTTCAGGGTACATTCGGACAGGTTCAGCCACAGCCACTAATGTGGGATAGAAATAATCTCAAATAAACCTCAGGCACTAATGCTCTAACCTTGAAGTACAGGCTTCTCAGTCAGAAAACAATTTGCAACATAAATATAACTCAATTGAAAGTGTAAGGAACACAATCTTAACACATTATTCTGTCTCTATTGCATAGTGATAAAAACAAAATCAAAAAAAAAAAAAAGGATCAGAATACCTGGTGCTTTTGCTGCAACATCTAGTAGCATGAACCAGTCATCATCCACTTTTCTTTGCTGCGGTGGTTTAATCTCCACTAAAGTCTCCACTAATGTCACATTCGCCATGAGTTTCTGATTTGGTTGAGCATCTGCCATCAAATCCATCACACGCTCAACCACAACTAACACAGAAAAACAGATGTGTCACCAATGCAAATTTAAAATAAACTCAGTTTTTGAAAACTGACATACATATAAATATTATTGAATTCCTATATTAATTATTCTTCGTCATTATTATTATTTGAGTTTTCAAAATGTAAGGCAAACTAAAAGGCTAAGTTGTACATGCATGCCTGCTTACTCGCCACTATTTCAATGACTTCTCAGCAACAGAATGCAATCTGCAGATCTTTTGGTGAAGAAGGCTACCTGGTGGTATGGCAACCGGCTTTTCTCGGATGATGTCAAAGAGGGAGAACCAATCATCTCCTCCTTCTCTTTCTGATGTTGGTGCGATTGAGCTCGTACTCATTTCAGACAGAAGTGCCTCATCTTGCTTGCTGCCAAAACTAATTATCCTCCTCATCCATGTTTCAGTCTCAGTGGTTGTCGACTCTAACTCCAATGTCTTCTTCATTTCCTGGATAATTTCAACAGGAGCCACTGGCACAAGCAGATAGAGTCAAAGCAGCTCAGCAACTCAAGTTCAAAGATGAGGCAACAAAATCATCTGCAAAGTATAGGGTGTAAAAGTGAATTCTGCAACCTGTCCAAATGCACATAAACTGGATACCTGATGTCGGTACAACGGCCTCCTCACGGACAGCATCAAACCGCTCAAACCAATCATCATCTCTCCCTGGCAGTGGCTGATGGGATGGCTGCCATCTTATCAGGTTAAGATCAATCTGTGGCAGTTTCGGCTCTATGCTTTTCACTTCAACTACAGGTCGAACATCTGGATAGATTTTAGCTGGTATTGGCACTGTGGCAGAAAACAAACCAAATTCATACGTAAATTTGAGCCAGTAGTGCAGTTTCATTTGTAGGACTGGTCTACCCCATTTCAAAACCGTGTGGCAATAGAAAAATAATCTGAAGGATGTGGGTACCTGGAGTCACATAGGGCTTTTCTCTGGTACCAACATCCAGTAGCAGAAACCAGTCATCATCTTGTTGCCTGATTTGCTGGGATATTTTCTGAACTGGAGTTGTTTTCTTTGGAGGCTTCCAGTCCTCGCTCTGTACCATGACTTTCATGGTCTCCACTTGCATCTCCTCAAGCACAGTGGAGATGCCTTCTTCGGGATAAACCTTAACATACCTAGCCATGGCCACTAATGACAAAGAGAGTGGAAGTGCTTTTTAAAATAGCGAAGCAAAAAAGCGGACGCAATAAGCAGCCAAGTCTTTGTGGTGGGATTGAGAACGAGCACACGGGAAAATCAGCAATACCTGGCAAAGCATATGGTGGCTGTCTAGAAGGAATATCCAGAAGCAAAAACCAGTTGTCTTCTACTTCCTTTGTGGCCTGTGGCAGTGCTATGATTCTGTCTTCTCTCTGCTTTGTTTTAATTTCTCTTTCTTCTACCACTACCTCTTTTTTTTCTCTCTGTTCAACTGCTGTCATGTAAACCAGAGAGTCATCTTCTTTAGTAGACACTTCAACAGCAACTAAGGCAAAAAAAAAAAAAAGATATAAATCCTCATACATGACTGTACTCGCAAAAATCAAGGTAATTGCTTGCTTTTTGTAAGGCTGTGAATCAGTGTGGAGCTTTAGCAATACCTGGTGGCACATAGGATGTTTCTCTGGGAGCAACATCTAGCAACACAAACCAGTCATCTCTCTCTTTTAAGTGTGGGAATTCTTGTAGAGGCTTCGCTTCTCGTAACGTTCTCTCCCTCGTCTCCTCGTCCACTGTAGTTTCAATCAGAGAGACAAAACTTTCTGCATCCATCTGTTCGCGCTCCTTCAAAGTAACTGGTATAAGCAGTGCGGTAAACCAAGTAGCAAGCACAATACAAGGCATTAAAGAACAAAAGCACAAGACTTTCGCAGTACCTGGTTCCACGTATGTGATTTCCCTGGGAACAGCACTCGGTGACTCATATGAGTCATCCCCTCTGTGTGCAATGGTGTGCGGTGCTGGGGTCTCTCTTGTATGTCTTACTTCTTTTATCGTTCCCTCTTCTAATAGTACGCCCTTTTCCTCCTCAGCTTTTGTGACCAAAACTTTTGAGGTTAAGTTGTCTTCAATATCCAACTCAGCATATTTCACTGAGGTAACTATTGAGATAAAAGTAAAGAAACAGGATACTTAAACACAATAGTTGCTAAAAAAAAAAAAAAAAAAAAAAA